>VYZX01030734.1:124769-138452 GCA_013401335.1 Brachypteracias leptosomus
ACAACCTTGGGCAGATCCCAGCTTTAGTCTGGGATTAAAGCTGATTCAGTTTCAGTTAAGTCTTGCAAAGACAGAGATACCGTACTACATGCAGTGGCTCCATACTATGACCGTGCAATAAAAATCCTCTCTGGATAGCAGCATAATGCATTATTTCAGCAATGTATATTGGTATGAGTGAGACTGAACCACAAATATTTCAATTGCTAAAATAGAAGTATTATGTTTCCCTATCAACCTGCTTCTCATACAGTTAGAAGACAAATCCAAGCAGATCCAAACAGCATATTATCCTGACTTTTTTCTATTTATTTGATAAATGTCTCAGCACTGAATAAAAGAAGAAATAAAGTTTATGCATGTACAGTATGTTAACTTAATGCCAAGGTTGTTTCAAAGTTGTGAGAGGGATAGAAATTTTAAGATGAAAGCAACACCTTATCTTTACCTGATTCTCTGTGCTCAAGTGTAACAAGGATGCGGCTTAATACTAGGAAGAGGACTTTGTATATAGGCACTGTAG
This sequence comes from Brachypteracias leptosomus, assembly GCA_013401335.1. Taxonomy (NCBI): domain Eukaryota; kingdom Metazoa; phylum Chordata; class Aves; order Coraciiformes; family Brachypteraciidae; genus Brachypteracias; species Brachypteracias leptosomus. The sequence goes on from VYZX01030734.1 coordinate 125,293, forward strand.
GATCACCACAGTAGGTTCACCATTTATAGCCCAGGTTTAACACTCAATGGCACTGTTTCCAGCAGTCTGTCACAAAGCAAGCACTACCTTTCTTAGTGCACACACGAATGATTATGCAGAGTTGGAAATACATTAAGAAAGTATAAGAATGTCAGGCTGTGAAGAATTCATGTTCTGGCATGCTGAGATGAAAATGTCCCTCAAACATACATAGACAAAGCTGATCCAAACCAATGTCAGCATCAGACTCCAAAATAAAAGGTAGGGTTTTTTTTTAAGGGAGGCTGTTTTCTACCCATTTAGAATAGAACAGGTAAGCCATCTTGGCCATGAAAAGGTTTAGGCTAGAAATGCTGTATATGGTCATAGTTTTCTAAGAGCTCTAACACAATCTGGAAGCCTTCGGATTAACAAAGTATGCCATCAAGCTTGCTCAGAAGAACCTTCCTTCTCAAATAGCTGAAAGTCTATGGAGCTAAATTCTCTGCCAAATTTACCAGGCCACAGAAACCTGCTTTTAAAAAATAATGTTATTTTCTGTTCTGTCAGGCAACCAAAACATGGGTCTGGAGAGGATCCCTGGGTCACCTAGTTCAGCTCCCTGGTATTACAAGCCTCTGCAGGCAAACAGCACACAGACCCTACCTTTACCAGTAAAGACAAAAGCAGAGAAGACAGTGGTACCTGAGCTTTTTTGTGGCCTTTGTCACTAGGTCACCTGCCTCATTCCGAAGTTTAGCTGACGGATTGCACCCCATGATTTTACTTACTTTTTCACATTAACAATATTATACTATCTTCAGCAACTGACTAGTACACTCAAGAGCATTTCCTCCACTGCTGCTGTTGGTTGTTTTAGCTTTCATTCTTGATATGATAGGACTCCATTGGCTGCACTGACTAGCTCTATTGGTCTGAAGACAACTACACCATAGATACTTGAAGTTACACGTCTGAATGTGGACCTGATTTCCACCCTTAGTTTTTGTGCTTAGGTCATTAATGAAAATAATACAGAAGATTTATCGCAAGGCTCTCCACCAGTACTACCCTTTCAGTCCAAAATCTGTTCTTTTAGTAGAATTGGTTATCTGCTTTCTAGCCATTCCTCTTTACACTTTGTGCTAAGCACCATCTTCTCCAGGCTAACATGGAAATGCTTTAATTATAACTGGCATTTTGTAAAATGTCTAGTTGAAGTCTAGATTGATTAAGCAATTCATTGCTTGTTTGTTGTAAAAACAGTTACCAGGTTCATCTGACACAATCAACTTTTGGTGGTAAACTCCTTTTGCATTAGGTCTCAGTTTATCTCTATATTGACAATAAATCTTTAATTGAAAATATATTCTAAAGTCTTGCTACTGCTGAGATCCCTTCTTTCTTGTTTCTGAAAGACAGGTAAGTTTTTCACTACTACGTGTTTTTAATGCAGGAGCTCATGCTTGGTAGATTTACTAAAAACCCCTACCATTATGTGGTAGCAGTTTCAATATTCCTAAATGCATATTGATCAAGTATTCTTACCCATGCAAGTGATTACATTTCATCTGATATTTCTTCAGTGCTTGCTTCTCTAGGATTCTGGCACTTTTTTTTTCCTCAGAAAGGATTGTTAGATAAACTAAATTTTGCATTTTCTTGCTGGAGCAGATTTTCAGTTGATTATACAAAGAAAATTATCTATATTTACAGACAAATGGTGCTCCTGTGCCTTGCAGTATACTGCAAACTGTTGGTTAATATAACCTCATTATAGAAAATGAGCCCTTTTTTCCGTCTTGGTAAGCTAGATTAGCACCTTGTGGTTCATGCCAAGTAAGGAGAAATTTAACAGGTTTTGCAGAAAACAGATTCAATCCAAGACTGAATTAGCATAGTCTTCTGCACAGTTTGCTTATCCTTCCAGTTAATTTAGTGCACCTGAATGTCCCGTCTCCTACCAGTTACATTGAAAGGAGACTTTCAGCTTAAAGTTCATATTTCTGGTCATATAATATGGGTATCCTGTGCAAGAATGACAATGTTACCTCTTCTCCCTTGTCTCTCTACATACTCATATTAGAAAAAGAACTTGAGATTTGCTTGGTAGTTTCAGTTGTTGTCATTTTTAAACTTCCTTTTTTTTTTTTTTTTAAAGGAAAACTTTCTTAACTGACAATTTGTCACAGAAGAGAAAAAAACCCAAACAATTCACTTTTCTAGGTTATAAAACCAGCTGGCTCCCCAGAGAATTTGACAATGGTATTGGACAAGCTCTGATCTGATCATTGATGCACGGTGAGGATGGTGAAGAGCATTGGGAAATTTTGCTTTCTGGTTCCTGAATGATGGGGAATTAGCTTTAAATTTAAAAATACCAGAATAGATTGTTATTGAACAATAGTGAGGTCTCCTAGATGAAGATGTGATTATCAACTCTCAGCTGCATTTCTGTGCTGTATTCGTTTGAATTGCTAGGTGAATTACACATTGATAAGTGTATATGCTATTGTTTCTTAAAAGTATGTAGGAAAAATTTATCCCTGGAGATGATTAATTCATTTTCTGTATGAGTCAAGTTGCACAAGTACTATGTGATTTTTATAGTGATAACCCTGGTATTTGTGAAGATGCTGTAAATGTTGAGATGGATTTTTTTCTCTTCNNNNGATGGATTTTTTTATTATATCTCTTCTATGTTGCAATTAAAACAAGAATGAAGAGCTTTGTTGGATAATTTTACATTCTTTCTGGATGTACTCAACTTTCCTGCTAAAAATAAAGATTGGACTCCTTTGCTGGAGGGAGATGGTGAAGAATTTTGTTCCATATAAATCATTACTGTGAATTGTGAATTATGATTGACACAAATCTACAATAACTTTTTATCCGGGTTTCAGATGCTCTTGAAAGATGTGAAAAGCTTGAAAAGAGTCATGGGTCTGCTGGTGACCAATGTGAGTAGCTTTTTAAAAAGCATATATATTTCCTCTTGATATTTATAGAGAGGAAAAGCTGGTAAAAAGCCAGTAAAAAAAAAAAAAAAAAGGAAAAAAGGAATTGATGTTCTAACACAGTTTTTCAACCTGTAAACCCTACTGGGGTATGCAAAACCAGCACCGTATCATATTTAATTCAGGATGTCTGTCCAACCTATGTTGGACTAGAAAAGACTTTAATGGGATTGTCAAATATGCCTTTTTTTAATGGAATCCCTGTTTAACTATTCACTTAACAAGATCACATTAGGAAATAAAATATTACCGGTTTTTAAGCAAGTCCATTGCCACTTTGCAAGATTAATGTTGATTCAAACATCCAAAAAAAGCTTCTATTTTTGAAAGTTTTTGCTTTCAGGTTTTTACAGAACAAGATATATGCACAGGACCAAGGAATAGGTGGGTCTGCATAATACATCAGTTCTATTTTGCAAATGAAGGTAGAATTAATTTCACTTTTACACAAAATAGTGCTTAAGTTTAGATTTGGGCATAAGCTATAGGCATACATTTACCTTAAAGAGTAAAAACTAACATATGAAAGTACACATAAGACACTGTAAAACATACACAAAGACTGGCTGAGGTAAAAGAAATACTTTCCCTTGCTCAAAATGCAAATATATTATAAAAAGATTTAAAGTTAGCATTCTATAACCCCACAAAACTCACACAAAAAATGGTGACTGTGCAGTCATGACTGGCCATTATCTGGAGAAATGATTAAAAAAAGAAGAATAACTAAAACATAAAATGAAGGACAACTAGTTTACAGAACAATGAAGTCTGAAGAATACTTGCCAGAGGAATCCGCTCGAAAACCAGTCCTGGGCAGCACTTGTTCTGAATAGGAAAATGGGGAATTAAAGATGAAATACATTTCTCAAGTTATTTAAAGATGCAGCATCAATTTCTCTGCCATTTTTTTAATTACTGAAGTACAATTTCTACTTTTTATTGCAGTTTTCTTTTTCTCCTGCCCTCCTTCCTGACTTCCTGGACAATACATGTATTTATTTATTCCTGCTAGATGTAGACCTTGTGGTCTATTTCTAAGTGAAACAGATGATAAGATGGTAATGTTTCTTTAACATAATGTGGAATAATTACAGTGGGTGACTTGGAAAATAAACTTCTAGGTTATGATGAAGATAAAACTGCTAATGTGTTTTAAATTGTGAAAGTTAGTGACAATATTTGTGCTTATTTAAGTACAGCAATAAAAGGGAAAGTTTAACATCTGTCTTTAGATGTCCTGACCACTGCTTTGATTCAACCCAATTGCAAAATGTCTTTTATCATGAAGAAAAGCAACATTTTACTAGAAGGATGTATGTTGCCAAAAACAACTGTATTTGCATTTCACTAAATGAAATGCATCAAATAACTGATTTGTTTTCATATACAACTACTTTGCTGGCAGTAATGGAATCTGGAACAAGTCCATAACCGAATTCACTGTGACACGTCCTTTGTTGATTTTGAAATGTTCCAAAAAAAACTTCTCTTTTATTATCTCTGCAGCAACCGGATTGAATTACAAAACATGCAAATCAGAGGTGGCTCCCATTGGCATACCAACAACAAAAGGTAAATAAAGCACTAGCATATTCAGTGATTAACCAGAATATCATACCATGCACATTTTATGGTATAAGTGGTGTAAGGTCTGTCACATTAGCATCTGTAAGACAGTGATGCAATATGTGAGTATATATTATCTTCCTCAGACAGTAGGAAGACAGAAGTAGATTTAGTACTGTAAGCAGGTAGTTCCAGGCAGAAAGAAGCCAGAAAATGCACTGGCCAGCAATTTTAGCTAAGCCTTCCGGAAACGAGGGGAGAATACTTCCTCTGTGGGCAACTTCTTATCACTTTGGAAGAGCTTGGACTAAAGCTACCTGCCTTCTGGTGGACTGCTTCCTAAAGGCAGCATGGACTGTAATAGTAACAGCTGAGAAATTAATATTTTACTTGAATCAATACTGAACTACTGCTCTAGGGCAAAGATATTTTCCCAAAAATAGAGATGGAAGCCACTGAATGTCTTACAACATTTTTTGGCAAGAGTATTTACGTAATAGCCATGACCTGCTCAAATTCAGATGACTGCTACCCTGCTTACCTAAAATATAGTGTAGAGATTCCACTGGATGGGAACATTTGGTGTTCCTCTTGTATTTGTGTTCACTGGCTGTGTTAGGAGATGTATCACGTGGGCTATGATGTTTTAGTTTACAGGTGGCTGCATGTCTTTACTTTTGTGGTTAAAGGAGGTAGCTCCTTCACACACTTCAGCTTTTGTAAAGTGATTTGGGATCTTTCAAGATGAGAGGCGCTATCTAAATGTAAATTATTCCACCAGCACAACTCCTGAAAACCGAAACCTTTGAAACTGATGCTGCTCCACCACAAACTTAGAGAAATGATCTTTTTCTAACATCCTTTCAAGATTTTAATGGAATTCTAAAAAGAGATAGAATGATTTTAATGTACAGAAAGCAATTTCATCTTGATAGTCTCAATAAGCTTTAGGTTTGAAAGGACGCAAGCCTTTTCTCTTGGTCTTCGAGCCAGAATTACTCTTTGGAGCTGCTGTAAGATTGGTTCATTCTGTGTTTCCATTCTGCTTGCAGTCACCCTGATATCCCCCAGAACTGGCCTCACACAGCAAAGTGAAAGAAGAACAACTTATTATGTTAAGATAGCCATATATTTTAAGTAAGTTAGCAGTACGTTTTTTGCAAACAACTGTTTGTGGTCAAGCAAAAATGACGGTCAATGATGTAGTTTCCTTCAAAGCTAATCTCATTAAGACTGGTCTGTTTTTTGTTTCTCAATAGGTGTATTTTCTTTCCCTTGCAGAACTTCATATAGAATCTCATGGTGCTAATTATCATCTTGTAATCAACCATTTGGCATTCAGAATTTGTTTTCCTTGTAATTTAGGAATTGACACACATGAAACTTGAAACTGTGCTATGCTGAAGGTGTTGAATCAAGCCTAAAAGTTCTTAAATCACCAGAAAGATAAACGTAAGTGCAGATTTGTATTTTTAGTAACTACAGCAAAGCAATTTTCATTTTTGGAAGATGCTGCAGTCAGCGGTCTGGGTCTGTGTGTAGTACAGGATACCTGTAATTATGATACCGGCACTTTGAAAAACAGAATATTACCCCTAAATAGCTGTGCTCACATGAGAGGCAAACTGTTATAAACTAATAGAAAAGATTCCTTCAGAAGAGGAAAGATCTGTGAAGAACATTTAACATATAAGAGGGGACTTTATTAGCAACGTCTCCCTATGTCAAGTGCAGTGATACAGGTAGCTCTTTTCAAAACTCACATGGTTGTGGGCTCAAAGACCCTACAGAACAGCAACTTCCAAGTGAAGAGGAAGGACTGTTGAGACTGGTCCTCGGCCAAGCAGAATGCACGTCATTTGTGTACATCCTGGTGCCTCGTATCTGCTAAGAACAAACTGATTGAACTGATCATTTTACCCAAATACTGAGAGACTCTAGCAAGCTTTGTTTGATAAAAACCTCTCAATTAGTTTCTATAGCAAACTAACCTTTACACACGGCAATTTGATACTTTCCATTTATTTATTAAATTAATTTTGGTATTATCTAAACTTTACTATATTAAATCTCCTGCCTCCACCTCTTTGGAAATGAGGCAGCTGAAGGCATGTTTGAAGAGGCCAAGATAAAGTGACCAGACTATCCAACACTGTCACCATGAACAGGCATTCAAAAGGCAGAAAGTTTAAAAATGTTGACATAAGATTTCTGTATTCTCCATATGAAGCCTTTTTGGTTGAACTTCTGCCATAAGTAGTTGTAATCTTTTATGTGAAATAGGAATGAAATAATTACAAGGTAGAGCTTAAATGAATAATAAAATGCTTCGTAAATCTGCTTCTTTTTTTTTGATTCCACTAACCAGTCCTAGAAACAAAAATCAGGAAACTAAAATTAAGAAGCCTTCTTCTGAACTGCTACTTGTATACAATCGTACCCTATGGGCTCTGGAGAATAAGGATGCAGCTCATTTCAAAGAGTCTTGCTATACGTCAAGATACCTTTCATATCAGATGAATGCAAAGCTAAGGTTAATTTTGTTAGAAGATAGAATACTAAAAATCTTGCATATCTGTTTTCATGTTTAATCTAAAATAAATCACAGTCATGCTTTTGAAACTGAAAGATGCAAAATATTTGTGAAAACAGATACACAATGATCAAGACCTGGGACACAATCCTGACTGAAATCAATGGTGAACATGCCAGACTTCTTTGTTGTCAAGTTACAGCCCTAGGAGCACAATTCACCTACAACATGACACAAGGGATTACTTATTTGCATCAGTGGAATCACTGGTATTCTCTAGAGGCAGAATTATGCTGATGAAAGATAGAGATGATAATATTACTTATCAATACTGATTTATTTTCTATATAATTCTTTCTTGAATGCTAAATACATGGAACAAAACTAGCACTAGGAAACATATTTCAGCACCTCATTTCTAGCCATGCTTTAGGTAAATAGGAGTTTTACAAATGAGCAGAATGAATATGATCATGGTGCAATGCCCATTCCAAAGCTGAGAAAGCAGCAGTTTGAAACAGCACAGCAGCAACACAGTTCCTGTTGGTCTCATGCACCTGTGACCAATTCCACAATGCTTACAAGTCACGTTTTCTTAAATTATTACTTTGACTTCTTAAGTACTCTCTATCACTTCACAGATGAAACTCTATTTGTATAGCTTTTAGTAAAGTGTAAGTTGTTGAAGAGAAAGGAATACTGCTTCTTTAATACTGCCATCGGTTGTAAAACTGACACTTCATATTAGCGTAGGTCGTTTGGGACCCACTTTGCAATCCAGCAATCAAAATCACTTTACATCCACAGTACTGTGATGATGATATTCCCACTATTCCATCTGAAAATGCTTTTGATTTCACTGTCAGTTCTTATAACCAACAAATCCATTTTGTCATAGCAAGTAGCTCTTTCTGCAGTAATGAACCATACAAAATTATTTGGCACTGGTCTGCTAAGTTTTCTCTCCATTTGTAATGTATCTTCTCTTATTAAAAAAAAAAAGAAAAAAAAGAGTTACATTAATTTAATGATATAACTTTTTAGACTTTATCTTTGCTGTTCCTTGGGGTAGCAATAGATGCAAGGAAAACAACAACCAGTACTGTTCAGAAATTACATTCTTACAACTCAGTTCATCATACTCTAGATGAATAAGTAGTTTGATGATAATATGGAACAAATAACAACTTCCCAACACTCTTTTATTTACTAAGTAAAGGCAGGCATGTCTTGCATAACTGGTGGGCAGAAATATTGAAAGATTTGGCAAATAGAGCTCAAGGAACATTTGAAATTCAAATCTACTTTTCTGAATTTATAGTCCTAAACCCTTTACTCATACAAAACCCCCCTTTATATGTATATAATACTTCAGAATATTATGTATTCAAAACTACCACAGTGTGACATATATATACATTTGCATATATGTGTACATATCTTTTTAAAGCACCATGACCAAAATGTGAATTTTTTTAGATTACAAATGAGCTAAAATAGGAAAATTGTTAGAGGTAAAATTTTTGTCAGGAAAATACTGTCGGAAAAAATTACAGTAACAATTATATGAAAAATTGCCTTCAACTTTTAAGACTGCAACTGTATAGATCTTCAGTCAATAAGCACTCAGCATTATCAGTATAGGCTGGGAGAGGAGATACTGGAGAGCAGCCCTGTGGAAAGGGACTTGGGGGTGCTGGTGGATGAAAAACTGGATCTGAGNCTCAGAAGAAGATTCTGCTTATCTGTAGACTATGCCATAGACTCCTTAAAGTGATAATGCATTCAGTTCTATACACCTAATAATTTTTTTTATGCTCCATGAGTATCAAATTTAGAAAACTCTGATGGCCTTAGTATTCTTCTGCAGAATGGTATTTTCAAAGTTACACATTATTAGTCAGAATAATGTTGTCTGGCCAAATATTTCCCATTGCTGATACTTTAAAGCATATCTGTGTGGAATACCTGCAGTGACATTCCAGAGAAAAGGTAACTTGTGAATATGTATTGAAATGCTTTTCTGTGACCCTTAGAGAAAGGTATTCCTAAGTCTGCATAAGAAAATGCCCTCATTTTGTGAAGACTAATCATGTATTATGCTAATACATTTGCTATTTGCATGTTTCACAGCTGTTGGTGAACTTTGCTTTTTGGTTACTTTCCAATTAGTCTAATTCTCCAACAGTACAAAATTACAGTACATAAAACAGCTGATGGATTTGAAAGAACTTGGGAAATTCATGATACTGTGGTCAGAGGAGAAAATAACATAATAACATGGGAGATTTTGAAGGAAGGAACCTTTGTCCTTCCAGTAAAAGGTAGAACTGTAATTGGTCAGATTTCACTTTTAATGAGAGCTTATCACTGGCTTATCTCATTCTTCCTACTGGCATTTCTGTGTCACATCACCATTCTTGGACTACCACAGAAACTGAAGGACAAATGTAACCTAATTGATGTTAAAAAAAAAAAAAAAAAGCAGTTTTAATTTACTGCTTTCTTTAGACGGATATCAAACCAAATTTCTATTACACATTTTATAACTAGAGAAATTATGATCCCAACAGCTTTGTGTCTCCTATTTGATTAATGTCTACATACACAGACCTCTGAGCAAAGTTTGTTATAAACTGTGTATTTACAACAAAAATATTTCAATATAAAATATGAGAGGATGAGAAATTATAAAGGCAAAAATGTTAAATTCAACAGAACGAGTTCTCCTAATGACAACTGCAGAGCTCCAGTTAGAGCTATAACAACTGATGCATATCAAGTCTCTTTTTTTATTATTAATTTTTTTCATTAATAGGAAATTCCTCATCTGATGTTTTATTTTCTAGCTTCTGTACCTAACTTCCATGGTTATCAGTACAGTCATGCTGTCACTTACACTCTAAGAGGTTTTATATAGAGAAAGGAGTTAAAGGATTTGCCTAAAATTAGTAGTTAGATGGAAAAATGAAAAAAATATCCAGTTATTTCAGCAGGTCTTCTCCTTTCCTGAGTTTTGCAAAATAATCTAACAGCAGAAAGCTAGGTAGGTTACCTTAACCAGGAAGAAGAAATACCTGGGGTCAGGGAGGAGGGGGTAGAGAGGTAAAAGAAGAAGAAGAAAAAGCAGTGAGATGGAGAGATATAGCTGTAGAAAGGAAAGACAAAGAAAGAAGAAATCAGTTTTCCTTCTTTTGCTTTTAGGCTGCCATTTTGGATGGTGTGGTAATCTTCAGTAGTCTTCGGAAACATTTTATGCTCCTTTTGGGCTAGTTGGAGCTATTGAGCACAGTTGATTGGTGACAGCAGAGGCAGGTGACAGCTAACAGGTAAGAGCTGACAGGTAACAGTTAACTTGTGACAAACAATTTTCCGAGGTGCTGGCTTACAATGTGGAGTTGCACTCTGGTTTTCTACTAATGCAAGTTGTCTCCAAGCTGTACTGGTGGAATCGCCCCTACAAAAAATGCTTACAGTCCAGAAGCAGCAATCTCTTGTAATTCATATGTGATCATTAAAAATTGAAATCTTCCTATCACACAGGTTCAGGCAGGTACTTCATGTTCCTAAGGTGGAAAAACATTCCTGTATAATGAAAATCTTTTTTAATGGAGACTTCCTGCTTGAAGCCCCTTTCTTGCTATCATTAGGCAGGATGAGCACACCTAACAGCTAGAGCAAAAGCTTGTGAATCAGGCTCCTTGGATCTAGTTCTTGCTCTGCTTTGAGTTGTGTCGCTTGTGCTCCTCACAGAACCACGCTGTGCTACACAACTTGCTTAACTCCCTGATAAGGAAGCAGGAGGCTTTGATGAGGTCCTGGTGAATGCTGACTGTGGGGAGATCCTCTGATAAAAGGATCTGTAGAAATTCAGAGCTATAGCAGTACTAATATGAACTATTTAGTAACAGAATCTCACAGTGAGAGACATAAAAATCTAGCACTATCTCTTTCTTTTTGGCTTTTCCAGGTCATGATTGTTTGCTTCTTTGCACTATTTTTAGAAGATGAAGCTCCTTCTTTTCTGGCCTTGCCAGAAGATAAGGCAAACTTGCTTTGAGATAAGAAGTACTTAAAAAACCCCAAAGTAGCTTTTCCTGTGCACTTTAAAGGTATATCTTCACCAAAGATAACCAACCTGACACAGCCATATGGTAGGAAACTAAGTGTGTATTATCTTGAAACTCTTCCTCCTATATACTCAATTTAGATGACAATTTCTCGACTCAGTAATGGATTTCCTTCCTGTTGTTTCTCTCTTCAGGAAACACTAGCACTATGTAGAGAATAAAAGCAATCAAAGGCGTGACAAATTGAATTTGCTAAAATGTGTGCTTATGGCATTCATGAAACAAAAATGTCAGGGAGGATAGAGATGTTTGGAGGCAGTAATCTATGACCAAGGGATATGAATGAACGCAGAAGAGATCTGCTTGGAAACTGTGGAATGAAGGCTTAGAGAAAATGTTCAAAGGATGCCAGAGTCAGAAGAGAACAGATTAAATATTCCAGGATCAGCTAGAAGATCAGGACACTGCTGGAAATCTGGGAGGAGTGCATACTGAAGTCTTGCCTTTTATCCCTCACTTTCTTGTTTTGGGCTTAGTGGCTTCATGATTTTTAATTTTTATTTTGGCTAGGTAGATGGCTTAAAAAGACTTGTATAGGATTTCCAGTCACCTCTTGGACAGAATTCAAATGCAATTAAACCATTTAAATGCAGGCTTTAGCATAACTCCAACCTATGAGTTATCAGATCTTCCTCCAGTGCAGCATATGCTCCTGAACACAGTAGACTGTATCAGTAAAAGATTGGAGCTCTGAGTACTGAAGTACTCAGAAAACTTGTAGAAAGCACCTATGAATAACAATGAATCACTTAATTCTTTCATTGAATGCTGTAATATATCTTTTGGTGTAATATATCATGTTTTAGGGTGTAGGCCAATCATAGTTTACATCAGATCTATATTCGCACAGTTTTATGAAGGACAAACATGGATTGACCCTATTTGCTTTCATAAACATTTAGGGCAATTCTCTATGTATAGAACTCCTCATATTGGGGATCAAGACAAAAGAAGATGTCATATAAATCTGTATCCCATATATACATATGCTATGTACAACTTTAAATTGTCTTACAAAGATGTTTGTTTCAATGCAGAAAGCCTGTAATCTGTGCTTTTCCCCTTTTGGCTTGATGGCTTTAACCACAGAAAGTGGTCCTGACTCTGCTGAATGAAAAGTGCAGATGTTTGTTGAAATACTTCACCACTACAAACTACCCATATCTGAAACAATAATTTGCAAAAGACTTTTCCCTTCCTTAAAGCAGTATATGAAGTCAAGAGTGTTTCAGTAGTGGTGCTGAACTAGATAAACCCCCTTTTAACTATGGAATTTTTTCTTTTCCCTTTAATTTCTCTTTATGAGAAATTTATTTCAAATCCCAGAACTTTGTGGAATGGCATTTTAGCTCTGGCAAAACTTTTATTTATTTGTCACCCTAGCCCTTAATGCACAAGGGAAAGAGAAATGAAAAGAGAAAGAGGAGAAGAAGGGTATCTGGAAATTATTTCCAAACTTTGCTCAAAGCCAGTCCTACTTCTTTCACACATTTTTGGCCTACTCCACACGGTATCCTGCTCCATACATCCACTGAATGGACCAAGGTGGCAGAAGATGGTGGCACTGACAAACAGTGGCAAAGAACTGAGGAATCTGAGATGCAATTTAGAGACAAGATTACAATTATTTCAGTGGTGTTGTAAAACAAACACTAGTATTCCTCCAGCACATCCATCCTGCTAGGGACTGGAAATATCAAAGCCAATCAGGAAATGCTGATGCTGTAACTGAAGCAAAAGGACCAAAGCAAGTAAAAGTGGCACCAACTCAGTGTTTGGGACAATAATGTATTTCCTTCAGACTATCCCTTTGCATGCTGGCAAAATCTGGATTATAACAGTTTAGGATGATCTCTATGTCTCTGAACCCGGCTAATATTAATAGGTTAACCTGGATCATCTGCAGTGCAATATTTAATATTTATATTTATA
>VYZX01030753.1:0-15290 GCA_013401335.1 Brachypteracias leptosomus
CAGGGCTGCTCTCAGTTCACTCATTGCCAAGCTTGTATTTATGTTTGGGAATGTCCCAACCCAGGTGCAGGACCTTGCACTTGGCCTTGTTGAACTTCATGAGGTTGTCATGGGACCAACATAGGATCATGGTTGTTTGTTATTGATAGAAACACCTGAGTTTTTGAGGTGCACCTAAATTAGTGCTTGAGATCAGTAATATTTTGTGGCAATCACTTTCAGGACTTGAACATGTAACTGAGAAACAAGAGAATCTGTACTAGTTTGATTAAAGTCTCCTCTCACACATACGTGTTGTCCTTGAGCTGCGAGTGAGGCTGATGAGAATTTGGTGATCTCCACACTGTTTCGACTGCTCTAAACCTGTGTCTTACCCATATCCCAGCCTCTTTCACTGTTTTTTTATAGCGTGCAGAATTCCTGACACCATGTGCTAAGCCTCCTTCACTTCACATTGAGCAGATGAGGGATGAGGATGCAAATAAATAGTCAGGGTCAGATACTTCTTCCTTTATCCTCTGGAGGCCTAATCTAGAGCTGACTGATATCACCAGAGAGTTTCAGAGTAACTTCAGCAGACCTTGAATAAGATGGTTTGATTCTGCTGAAGGACAGGGGAAGAGTGCATTTGTGTGGGATGCATATCTGTGACACCAAAAGAATAAGTCCCATTATCTGTCATCTTGGACTTCAAGGAGATGATTTATTCTCCAGCAAAATGTTAAATTCTCCAAGTAAGAAAAATCCTGGCACCAGATCTTTGCCTCTAAAAGCATTTCTAAAAGGATTCATTTTAAAAACAGAGAGAACCATTATTCTCTGACCTCTTATTCTGAAGAAAGTACACAAGGTAGATTAAAGTGTTGTTATTGCTTGATCAAACAATGCACTTGAATGTTTGTTGGGAAAAAAGGTTTTCGAAATACAGAAAAGTATCCTTTCATAACACAGTGTCAGACCTTTTGATGAATTACAGTATGTCACCCAACTCTGATTCTTCTTTCTCAAACAATGAAGTATGTTTGCATACATTGTGTAGTCTTAATATTTCTCCTTAATATAGCTGTATGGAAAAAAACCCCACCACCAAAATTAAACAAAACAAGCAAAGAATAAATATTTGTACTGCCTGTGATGGCAATTAAGACCCCATTTATCTAGTGCAACTCCATTCAGATTCCCATAAATAAAAGGTAAATTGTTTTTGGACTAAAAGTGGTTTGTACTTATGAAAACAAAACATGTCCGTGTATGTCTCAGAAGACTATAGGCAGAGAGCAGAAAATGTACAGGATGGGGTGAAAGCTGCCCATGAGAAGGAGAGAGCACCCCTTTGTGTTGCATCTTCTTCAGCAGATGCAGGAAGGTCTCCTGGCTGCTGCCAGCCAACCTCCAGGGATTTCTCTCACTCAACAGAGAGATCGGCATGTTAGTAAAGGTTATTCATGTACTGGAGATAAGCCCCCAAGGGTCTCGGTATGAAGAGGAGAAAGGAACTAGCCTTTCCAGAGGCTGATTCATGCATCTCAAGGTAGGAATTTAAGAGAGCCAAGATGAATCACAGCCAATGTTACCTGCTTTTCCCCACCAATCATTGCGTGATGTCTGCAATCTGCACAGGAGATGATTCCCCACCTCAACAGCTTTAAGTCGTATCCTCAGCCATGGAGAACCTAAGAGGTCAAGTCACATTTCTAAGGATTTTGTTTATGAATAATAGGGAATCTGGGGCTAAAGCATGATTAAGAGCTCTAGGTGAAGGCTGCAATGTAGTGATAACTTCAGACAGAATTTATTACCTTGCTAGTTGGATATTCCCTTGATTAAATCCTGCAGCTTCTGCACTTGTATTTGCTGCAGATGATCTGCCTCACCCTGCCTTTTAATGGTATATGATCAGATATTTCTCTGAAGCAGCCCTTTTTATTTAGGTGCCATGAACACAGGAAGCAGTTTCTTTACCCAAAATTTGAAACCTCTTTTTTCAGCCAGAATGCTGCCCAGAGAGGTTGTCTGTCTCATAGCCTTCTTCCAAGATGACACTACAGTTTGCTCCACTTGCTGTTTCCAGACTCTATCTTCTTGTCATCTTTTTACCTATGACTCATATGGCCTATGACCTATGGCCCCAGAGCATGCCATCAAACATTTGCATTAAAACCCCCACACTGTATGCCCTGACTGTCACATTAGCCAATAAATTGGTAGCTCACCAATTGGTGAGCTACCCCTGAGTAAAAGGATATTTAATCACCACCTCTTTCAGCCCTCGTGAAAAGCTGTTGCTTTCTACAGTGGTTTCAGTAAAATTTTTTGGTCAGACATGCTCACTCAATACCACTCAAATTTCTTCATAGCAGTAAAATACCAAATCCTTTCCTGAACCTTATGGAGCTCTTTGTGTCAGCAATGTTGCAGCATGTGTAAGATTTGTGTGTGATGAAACACACTAGCATTTAATATTATTTTTGTAGCCCTTACACCTCTTCCATCCAATCCTTCCTTTGTCATTTTCACCTGTCCTGTGATGCTTAAACACAGAAAGAAATCTCCTCAGGTCAGGGACCTGTCAATCAGCTAATATCTCTGAAGTGCAATGCTCTCTTAACAGGGCTGTATTAATAATGAATCACATTTGCTTTGCAGATGGAAAATGTTTGTTTGAGTTTTCCCTCCTGCGTATCAGAGGGGGTAAGGACTCACTACATCCAAAGGGCAAAAAGTCACTGCTGCGACAGCAATGTCAACTGCTGTAGCCCAGCGGTGACAGGAAGGACAGGACTAACCTCCTGCCCATTAGCAGTAAGATTTTGTTGTAGTGGCCTCTTCACAGCTGCAGGCAAAGTGAATTACAAAGTCATTAAAATGGACATGGAGCCCAACATGTCCAGTTTTGTGGTGGTACTTAGATGCTCAAGTTTCACTACATCAAAGGGTAGGCCAGACAGTTATCAGCGTAGAAATTTTTCCTGAGGTAAGACAACCCGTATTCCCTTCCCTTTTAGAATTTAAAGAACTCAGGCAAAAGCACACTGCAAAGGCAGGTGGGTGAGGAAACAGAGAGAATACTGACTTTTAAAATAGCTTCTTGCCTCTATAGGATCAAGGAAGTTGGGTAAGTAGACTGTCACTTTGTCTCTCTCATTGTTTTCATCTTCTCCTGAGCACTGACTATTTTTCTTATTAGCTCATATCCCAATACATCATCAGTCTCCTTGAAGGATGGTCCACTGACAAGTTAAACACAGGGGGATGGAACAGAGCAAGCAAAATCAGCCTCATGGGCCTCTCTGCAATACATCTGGAGGCACCCTTGCCCTTCCTATTTATTGCTGTGCCCCAGCACACCCACAGCTTCAGTGCAAGTGATGGACAGGTGGTCAAGCTGCAATCAGACCAGAGTAGTGTCCCCAGGGAACAGGACTGAGGTTTGTCTTTTTATCATGATGGAGAAGAGTAGGATGCATAGATGAAAATGGTTACATCTGGGAAATGTACCTCTTCCCTCAGAGTCTGAAGGCAACAAGAATTTCCCATTGACACTATTAAGAATAATGTCAGACTTCTGCTCTGTTCACTGCATCTGCTGGCATTTCAATTTCTGTTGCATTCTTAGACTACCTTGTCTATTTATCTTTGGGACCTGGCCTGGGCCTCTGTTGCCAGCTACCCATTCTCCATTACATATACTGCTTTTACTTTAGTTCAAGCCATTTGTATTTCATGATAAACCCACTATATTTTTGTTGTTTAACAGTTGTCCTCTCTTTGAGATACCTTTTTATGCACACTATAGGCCAGTCTCCCATTGTTCCTGGGGCAGTGGCTTGGGTAGCTCAAGTGGGTAATTATTCTTATGGGTGGAGAGGATTTCCAGAAGAGCTGAGGCAGGCAAGCAATTGCAATGAACCCGCTATGGACTTTGGACATCCCACCTTTGAAATTCCTCCAGCCATCAGCTATCTTCAGAGGCTTGACAACCCACCTTCTGCTGGGTCTTCTCCTGTCCCTCCTCATCCTGCTGGTCATACAGCATAGGAGCTCTCAGATGCAACTTCATGAAAATCAGAGGAGTCACCATGTGATTTTAGTTAACCATGAGAAGCTGCCCAGCTGCAGCTTAGCTGATGTCCACCTGCATTTCAGCACTTCTCCTTTTGCATTGCCCACCATCATGCATAATTTCTATAGTGTGCACAAGAGCATGCTGTGAGCAGGAGATAAACTCTTTGTCCGTGTATGTGTTTGCTATAGCTTTAGGACTCACCCTTCTGTGTACTAGCAAGAGATTAAAAAAAGGGACATGAAATAGAAAGATGTAAAAACTTCCATCTGATCCAGAAAAGAAGGTATAATCTCTCTCTGCTCTTTCAGTCTCTGAGACAGCCTGAAAATTGACTGACCTTGCAGTGTGTGTGTAAGTCAACAAAGAGAGGCTCTGCTGGCCCAGGGAGGGAAGAGAGGTCTCAAGTAAGGTTTCTCAGACATGGATTCCTGTCCTCACCTTCCAGAGATACAATCCCTGCACTGCTGGTAGCTGCATCTTAGCTGATGGTAGCTGCTGTGGCAAAACACTCTAGGTAATATTTTTCATATTATTTTCCCTCTTGTACATCCCAAGACACTATTTGCCTTTTCTTAATTAAGGCTTTTTATTAACTACTCATCCTTATTTCTTTATGAGTGATTACCGCAGGTTCTTTCCCTGCACTGCTCTTGTCCTGTCATGGATACCCTGTTTTGTATTTGCATTTGCAATTCTCCTAACTGTGCTGTGCCTATACTTGTTAGATTTCATTCCTTACTAACTGCTCCCCTAATTCATCCAGGTGGTTGCAGTAGCCCCTAGACTATTAATCACTGTCTCCAGGTGTCTTTGTACTAATATTTCTTCCATTTCTTCCTGCAGATTTCTCTTAAATATAAGAAACACCAGGCCTCTGAGTTGCCTGGGGAGCCCAGCTCTTAGGTGGGGATGCGATATGGGGAAGGCAGAGATAGGTAAACAGTATCAGGAGGTGAGAGATTTGAAGTGCATAATGCAATCATATGTATGGGTTAGTGAAAGCCACTTTCACAGACGTAGAAAAGAGGAGACAAACAGGCATGCATATCACCAAGAGATACAGCAGGTTGCATACAAAAAAGGATGGGAGAGGTCATCAGTATTATCCTGACCCCCTCCATAAAAATATACTTCCCTGGTTTGAGGGTGATGAGATACTGGAACAGGTTGCCCAGGGAGCTTGTGGATGCTCCAGCCCTGGAGATGTTCAACCCTGCCAGGTCGGACAGGGTTTTGAGCAACCTGGTCTAGTGAGAGGTGTTCCTGCCATGGCAGGGGTGTTGGAACTAGATGATCTTTGAGGTCCCTTCCAACCCAAACCATTCTATGATTCTATGACAAGAGCAAAAGTGTTGAAAGAGCTTTTGGTTGTGAAAGGTAGTTCTGGTCAGCCTTGGGGTTGCCCCATACCAGCAGGTCCCTAACTGCAGAGTGGTGGGGACACTCTGGGGTGGGGACACAGTCAAGCTCACCCCCCAGAAGAAGCAGAGGGTGGGACAAAGCAGCGCCCCCGTGGGAAAGGAGGAGAGGTGAGGCCTGGGAGTGGTGATGGTCACTCACAGCGAGATGCTCTCAGCCTGTCTGATATTCGGCCACAGCTGCAGTCCCCCTACTGCAGTCAGCCCTGCTGCAGTCATTGCAAGCAGCCATCACAGTTGCTCTCTCCTTCTCTTAACACCCTGCTTTGGTTTTCATGTGAAGCTGGCCACCAGTCACCCAAGGCCTTCAGAATTACTGCCCTTTGCTGTGAGTATTGCTGCTCTTTTACTGTGTAAAGCCCTTTCCTTTCTTGTCACATAAATTTCCTGTAAGGTCATGGAATAGCAACCACAAGAGAGACCCAGGAAAATACAGCTTATGAATTTGAGGAAAGACATGGAGAAAACTGCAGTGAGCTTAGCACATGTGCTTAGCAAGGTAGTTAAAGAAAACAATAAAAGCCTCAAGGTGCAAAAAGGTTATGACAGAAAAGAAGCAGCAAAGTTTGGAGACACATTGTTGTTCTCTGAGAGCATTTTGAGTGCACACACATCCTTGCCCAATTGTTCAAGCTATCAGTTTTGTTTTGCCTTCAGACCCTCCCATCTTAGGGGCATCAGCTGAGAGAAGAATTACTGCAAAAGAGCTGAGAACTTTTTTTCCCCAATCTGGTGACACCAAGCCAAGAGGGAGCACATGAATGGCTCTACATGACAGCAGGTCTTCTCTGACATAAACATTTGCACCAGATCCAACCAAAACCACACAACAAACAAAATCTCCAGGGTATAAAAAAGGTGTGAACAGCCCCTTTCCTGCTCTCAGGTTCCCTGGAACCAATTGCCTCCACTCTTCCAAAGTGAACAGTGTTACCTCCAAATAGGCAGTACTGTCCCCAGCAGAGGCATAGCCAAGAAGAGACATTGCTGCCTTGGCATGCCTGTCTCAATGGCTTCAATCATGGATGTGCTAGTATACTTTTAAAGGTGGTTATCAGTTCTAGTCCTTAAATATAAAGGCTGCAGACCAAATATGTTCTCTTTTCTTCCCCTGGGACACTCTCTGGAGCAGGCATTTGCAGCTTCTGTAGAATACAAGCTGAGCCCTATATGATATGGACCATCAGTGCTGCAAGAGCTCTTGGAGCCACAAAGAGATGCATGCAGAATGGTGAACATTGATGTAGAGACTGCTCTGAAGTTGGGTAACTGCAGCTTTTGCTTAAATGAATGAATGAATCACTGCAGGATACTTTTACAAAAGATCATGGTAGTTATATACGCTCATTTCATGATGGGATTTGTGCCCCAGCAGAGAGTAGAGTTTTACTGACACAGTAGCTGTTTCCCACCCTTTCAGATGTACGCCACAGCCTGCCTGTGCTGGGCTCTGTGCAGCTGGTGCTGCCTGTGCTGAAGGACAGACAGGCTGGAGCATGTCTGGTTCTTGCCCTACCTTGCTCAGGGTTCTACAGAACTGACATGCCCAGAAGTGTTTAGGTTTTGTGTCATCCTGGGTGCTGTTGCAGGGGTCACTTATCAGTGATGTGCTGGAAATGATGGCCTAAGCCCTTCCTCTGCTTGCATGGGCTGCACTTTTGGGGATGGAGAGGAATGGCGCTTGGTCAAGCAGCATGGGGCAGGATAGCAAATGCCTGTTGTGGAGAGGACACGTAGATTTGCGTTAGAAAAGGGAGTAGTTTATTATGCTCTGAAAGTGGACAGTGCTGGAGTGCACAACACCTGGTGGTGACTTTCACAGCTACTTCAGAGTGATGGTAGCTAAGCTCCCCAACTACTCCACTGAGTGTCCAAAGGTACTTCATAGTGTGCTGTCTCTTTACGTTATTTGTGCTGTGACAGTACCTGAATGCCTGAGCCAGGCGGTGCTGTATGGCCTGGCACAAACACTGAGTCAGAGACATTTCTCACTTCGAGGAGCTGATGTAAGAGCCACCACTTTGGTCATCACCAGGGCTGCTGTCTCTATAGAGGAACTAGTGCCAAAGTCCTGATTCATCTTCTCAGCTATACATGAATACTCAGCTTCAAGCGCACGCTTGAGTCTTACACAAACCATCTGAGAGCGATCAGGCTATGAAATTTTGCTTGTCCTCTTCTGCACAAGAAGAAACATTGTGTCTAGTTATATAGAGGGCCTGCATGATTACAAATAGACTTGTTATTTCCTGACTGAGGAAGATCCAAGACAGACCTATTTGCTGCCTAGCATACTTCATATATATAGTTTCCTTTCACACTGACACAGTAACTGTACATGTATGCTCCTGCCTCACTGAGAAGGCTGTGGCTAGGTGTTTGGCCTGGCTTACTAAATATCTGACTTTCACATCTTTTGACAAAGGATGTGGCGAGACACTCCTGTTTGCTGTGGAGACCATGCCCTGTCTCACCTATCAAGATGAGATCCTCCTGCATGCTGCAGCAAGGAAACTTCCCCAGCCCAGGGAGTGCCTGGGGGTCCCTGGAGCCATCACTCTTCTTTGCTTTCAGCCAGCACTCCAGGGCAGCCCCTAGACAGTGTAACCACCATACTGCCAGCTCTGCTAGACCCATTGGCTGGCTCCAAGACTGTGATGTGGTGGTGGTGCACCTGTGTCCCAAACAAGGTGCTCCTCATCCCAATGCCACCTGGTCTTGGAGCTGTAAATAATCACCTAAGGCCCAGGACTGACTTCCTTTGGCAAGGTTATGTCCTCACCCCGTGCCTCAGTTTACCCTTTGGTTACATGGGGTTACAGGCTGGTAAATGTTATCTTCAAGGCTTCAGATGAGAGATGCTGTGAGTGTGCTCTAATAATTTGTATGTCACAAGCTGGAAATACACTTTCATGTGTTCCCACTAGAAAAAGTGGCGTTCGGGGATTTAGGAGGAGTTGGACACCTCTGTCACCCTGCTGCGCTCCTTTCCTTCCCATTGCATCAATGCAACTGAAGATAAAACTTGGCGAGGGAAGTTTAATAGTGAATTAAAGTGTAGAAGACAAGGGAAGGAGGCTGAGGCTGCAGCACAGCTAATATGCAAGAGCCAGACTTACCCGGGCTGGTGGATAATGAGTTGTCAGGATTATATGTGGCAGCAGAATGACTGGATTTGAAGTGGAATTATTGAACTGATTATGGGCAAGTTCTTGTATTTACATCCTGCCAGAGTGCAAATAATGAGCAGCAAACAAGGCGAGAGGCACACCAAGCCAGGAGAACAGGGAGACAAAGTATTATCTGTTAGAGAGAGACACAAATTGAAAAAAGGGAGTCATTAACAGGAGATAAATCTGTGGAGGGGGAAGAGTGACAAGAAAGAGAGAGGTTTTTGTTGTACAGTGGAAAGTACTCATTTTTTAATGCTATGTATCCCCTACAAGCAGTATTAAGACACCTGGATGCTGTGGTATATCTGAGACTGCATGTGTCATGCCATGACATTGCTGCATGTACCTTCCCTGGTCTGACACATGCATGCCTCCTGGTTCATATGTGCTACTGTGATCGTGGTGTATCCCTGTGAGTGATGAACTACTTTCATCAGTCTGCACTAAATGTTGAGAATTAGTGGAGCTATAAGCCATATTTCATGTTAGGTTACAGGGGAAAACA
The DNA here is from genome assembly GCA_013401335.1 of Brachypteracias leptosomus. Classification (NCBI taxonomy): domain Eukaryota; kingdom Metazoa; phylum Chordata; class Aves; order Coraciiformes; family Brachypteraciidae; genus Brachypteracias; species Brachypteracias leptosomus. Next base: position 9,163 of record VYZX01030753.1, read on the forward strand.
GTAGAAGATAGGATTTATGCTCTCTGTATAAATGAACTTCATAAGCTTTTCTTCACAAGGGAAAAAAAGAAGTTACATCTGATAAAATTCAGCACTAAAAAAAAAAAAAAAAAAGCAACATTTCTAAACTGGGAAAAAAACAACTTTTGTTATCACTGGTGATTAATTGAATTGATGTGTAACTGGTGTTCCAGAGCAGTGGAGATTTGAAACAGTGACAGAGTATGCCCCAGTGGTCCCAATTCTGCTATTACCTGAAATTACAGTCCAAAGCAGGCTGACTTGTGCGCCCCACAAATTCATAAAAATTCAAGAGCCACTCTCACCAGTCTGCTTTTGATAAATTCTTTTTGATTCAGTAACCTTTCTTAATGGAATTTCTCTCTCTCTTCCCCTCTTTTCTTTTACCTTTTTTTTCCCCCACTTTGATCCACACATTTATTATTGCCTCCCACTCTCCTCCGTGGGAGTGCAGACCTCTGACTAAACATCCATGTTGTAATCTGTACAGGAATTTACTGATGCTGCATGACAGAAGGGACTTAAAGAAAATTATGCATTTTGAAGATCTATCCTAGGGCACACAAATCAAAGTCTCCCCAGAACACTGTACAGTAAAACTGAAAGTAGCTGCACTTTATGTGGAAATTAGATGATCCTATGACATAATACAACCAAACATATATCAAAATGTAGTGACAATGAACATAGAAACTGCTTTTCCTTTAGTGGGGATATAAACCTGTATTTTGTTTTATTTCTCCTAATGTATGTCTTTTTCTCAGATGATGAGAAAAAAAACCACTAGGAATACGCATTCACTGGACAGGCTCCAGAGCTCACAAATCTTTTCTCATTTTATTTTGCTTATAGTCCACCTTTATTTTTCACCACCTTAAGAAAAGTATTTAGAAGAGATCACACAATAGCAAATACCTTGATCTCCTATGGACTCATTCAGAAAGGGAAGAATATAATTTGGTGGTAGTGAGGGGGGGCAACACCTCATAGTACTTCTAGGGCAGGGGAGGATGCAAGGGAACACATCTGATTTTGCTTTATTTTTTGCTGCTTTCTTGCTTGTTTTTTAACAAAAGGAAACATAAAGTGTGGCAATGTAGTATCTTGTACATAATGCCTGCTGCTTTTCCTCACACTAGTTCCCTCCCGGGGGATGAGCCATTAACAGCAGAGCCCCTCCAGCTGCTATTGTTGACGGCTGTGCAAAAGCAGCTGCCACATGCAGGTTTGTTGCAGCTGGGACATAGATCCTACAACATCTGGGATTGTGTCACTTCCCTCCAGGGCTTCTGCAGACCTTTTATACTCCGTTTCTTTGATGAAATGGGGAGTGGAGGGTGAACAGATCCATGTATGATGTATGCACTGAAAGAAGCCAAAGAGGGACAGAGAAGGTTTGATGCCAAAACCAGAGAGAAAAGTAGAATAGATATAAGGAAGATCACATTTATTCCACTACTATTCCTTGTTCAGCATTTGAGAATTAACTTTCTGCAATCCTTTGTATTGTCATGTTCTAGCATGAGAAATCAGCTCATTTTGAGGCAGCATAAGATAAAAAAGGAAATGCAAAAGTTCAGCATCCCTTGGAGCTCTTGGTTTTGATGGGCTGATGGATTAACCTGAGACCTTTCTCACTTCCATAAGTGTGTGGGATCAGATTGCAGCTTGCAGCACTTCTCAAGACAGTGCCATGACACAGGTCAGCTCATCTCCAAATGCAACAGGACACCAAAATAAAAACAGGAAAGAACAAATAGCCAGAACATACAGCATGTTAGCAGAGCAGGTACTGGTTCAGGTTCCCATTCTGTGACAACATTTCTGTGGGCAAGTCTATTAGCTTCTCCATGCCTCATTTACGTATTCATAAATTCAAAATGAAACTAGTTTCCTGTCTCACAGGACCACTACAAAAGGTAAATTATATTAAATATTGTCACCTACTCTAGTATTGTGATACCAGAGGCTATTTAGGTACCAAAGAGAAAAGGAGGGAAATTTTATACTCAGTTTCCCTTTGTGGCAGAAGAAGATCAGGCAGTGATGTCTGCCTTTAAAAGACCAATGTGACACTGGAAAAAAACATTTTTGCTTTCCCCTGAATTATGCAGAGGTCTTGAGAAGTGGAAATCCTTTTAGGGCCCAACTGGAACAAAGAAATCATTGGTACATCACTGTCTAACTGCCTGCTGCTTGCATATATTGTGGAAATATATTTCCATGTGGTGCGGATGATGGCAGTGGGTGACTCCCTGCTGTGGTGGAGAGAGCTGATGGAGGCAAGGGATTATCCCTCTTTATTCATTAGACTACATAGGATACTGCATCCAATTTTGAGCTCCCTGATACACAGGAAAGGCACTTGTAAATGGGAACAAATTCAGCGGAGGGCCAGCAAGACTTGCCCCATGAGGATGTGCTGAGGGAGCTGGGCTTGTTCAGCTTGGAGAAAAGGCGATTTTGAGGGCATCTAACAGCTGCCTGCTGCCTGCAAGGAGGCCATAATGACACATCCTAGGGTCCCTTCCTACCTTCTGAGGTCCCTCATCACCTGAATGTCTCCAGCAGTCAAAATATCTCTATATTTGTTAACAGTAAAGAAGGAGAGGCACAGTCATCTTCTGTGGAAAAGTATCTGTTTATGTTTAAAGAGACAGCACATATAGATATAACATCTGGAAAAAGCCCTGCCAGTATACTGTATCCCATAAATATCTGAGGACATGGAACAAGACCTGTTCAGTGCCTGGGTCATATTTCTCAGCGGATGTTATCTCTTAATTTCTTTTACAAGGCAGATGAGATGATGTTTCCCCCTCAGTAGCACACACATTTTTAACAGACATCACAGGTGCCATTGAGAAATAGGTTTCCTGCCTTGTTTTTTCTTTTCCTGTTTTGAACAATACATAAACTGCCCTACTGAAGACAGAAAAAGAGCTCAGGGTTAAAAACGTCCCTATTTACAGCAATGTCTCAATACTGATGGCATTACAATGTTATCATTCATGCAAGCAACGGTACTAAGAAATCAAGGCGATAAAGGAAGAACCAGAGGTGATGCTTCGCTAATTAAAAGGAAAATACAGGTACCACAGCAAAGTCCCTGGCTGCCCCTCCTGTCTCCCCACCAGCTGTGTGCAGATGTTTCTGCTGGACTGAGGAAGAGGCACAGTGACAGAGGAGCCTGCTTTTCTGCACAGGAAAGGGAAAAGGCAGCGCATGCATCCATCCTGGGGTTACCAGCCCAAACCAACCTGTTTGAGCTTGAGTGCACAGCTCACTGCAGCCCCATCCCTTCCACTGCTGGCTGAAGCAGCCCCACCAGGAGCATTAGTGGTGTTGTGGCACGTAAAGATACAGCACTGGCTTCTTTATGATCAAAGCAAAATGTTAATTCCAACATTTTGGCAATTCCTTTCCCACTTCACAGGCACAGTGACCACTATACACAACTAATGCTTACTTTGGATAGATCTCTTCCCCTCTGGGGTCTTCTTATGCATCCTCCTGTATATCCAAGACTTGTCCACATCACAGACATTTGGTGAGAATTCACCCATGAATCTTTGGGCAGAGACACATAAAGGGTTGTTATTTATCACTTCTTTTCATGTGAAAATGACTGTGTGGCAGTGTGAACAAAATCCCAGCTCAGCACTTGAAGGATAGCTGACGCTGTCCTGCATCTGTATCAACTGCAAATGCTTTAGGAACCTGCGGGATAAAAACATACAAGGGGTATGGTTACAGTATTCATTGCACAGGCAAGATGTGGCTAGGTAGTATATCATCCTTCCAGAGAACAGCCAGGAAAGCAGCTCTGAGATAGGCTATCTTCATGTTAAACAGCACTCTGTATTATAGCAGTTGAAACTCAGCCAGTTTCTTCCCAAAGAGCAAAGCATGGCAGATGCCTTCACCATCATGACCTGTCACATGAAGATGGATAAGCCATGAGAATGGCAATGATTCATCTCTCCTGCTTGGCCAACAAAATAAAATACTTGATTTTTTTTTTTTTAAGTAAGGGTGTAGTTCTGGACTGGTACATTTATCATGGTTTCTCAGAGGAATAGAGCCAGTCACCCTGCTTCTCCATTGGCACCAGAATGTCATCAACTCTCTCCTCCCATAAGCTAGTATTTGGGGAGGGTCATGGGCTTGCAAGGAGTTTGCGGTGCTTGCCAGCTGAATCACAGCAGCTGGTACACAGAAGATTGATGGGAGGGCAGAGGGAGGTAACTTCAGGGGGAAACATGGCCCATTGTCTTTAAGAGGGAGATCTTTGCCATAGAAGAGAAAATTATAGCAAGAATGAGTAGAAGAGGATGCTGCATAAACTGCAACTGGAATAAAGTATACCTCTGAATGAGAAATGGGAAACCAGATCAAGAAAAGAGTAGAGCAGGAAAGAATAAAGTTTAGAGAAAATGTGAGGGTTTGCTTAAGGTGTGCAAGGAAATATGAAGAAGATATAAAGGGTAATGGAGAATTTGGCTAGCAGCTAGAAGGTAAACAGGAAGACTGTGGTGGGGCAGGGTGTGGAAATGAAGTGAAGAAAAGAAGAGCAAAGTAGAGGGCAGGAAGAAACAGGACATAAGATGTTGCTACGTCAAGTTTGCACAGGCTCTTGTGTTGCCCAGGTGCCTCTGTGCTGTGCTCCCCACATGCTCCAGGCTGGGAGCATGATACAGATGCCCACATCGGCCCTGCATGAAGCCAGCACAGCCCCACAGGATTTACAGGCTGTGCAGCACATCTTCCTTGCCTCAGATTTGTACCTCACCAATAAGACCAGCTTACAGATTAATAGCCACATGCTGTAGACCCAGGAGCCAATATCTGAAAGGCAATTACTAACTGAAAGTTCTTAAATTAATATCCAGCTCCTGGAATCATCTGGCTTTTCAGTCCTTGGCAAGCTGCTGTCTCTCTTTTCCTTTCCTTTTCTTTTTTTTTTTTTCCCCAGTGCTTACAAGGCAGTGTGAAGCTGTTGATGTGTTTAGTACAGGTTTATCTTGAAGACATCTGCTTATGCCAAGGGAATAGTATGAACTCCCAGTGACCTGTAGAGCCTGCATTCCTAATTAGCGGAAAAGTATTCCATAATCAGGGTATTGCCATTTCAATGGAGTCTAAAGATAGAAATGGTATGTTCTTGTCTGGGGTCAGGAATAATCACTTCTGACTATATAGCTCCATCCTGATCTAGAGTTAACCAGGTGCAAAGCTGGTAAGCAGCGGGACCAGATTACGCTGTCTCACAGAGTACGTGTACCCCAAGGGCTTGCCTTATGCTTTTACTCACATTTTTGCTTCCAACTCTAACAAACATGTACAAACCCTTTAAGCATGACTGGGTAAGTGCTTTGAAACAATACCCACTTTTACGGCTGCTTTGCTGCAGGCCATCAGCCCTGAGAAGGTGCAACAAGCAGGAAGAGCTGAACATGTGCCCTCCAGCATCCTCACATTGTCCCCAGCACCTGCCAGCCCTTCTCACCACTCACTCCCCAGTTGCCTTCTACCCATCTGCCTTTTTATATTCTCAGGAGCAGCATTCAGCCCCTGGAGCCACCTAGCCTCCTCCATCCACTGCACCACCTCACCATAGTGAGGGGCCAGAAACACTCCCACCATGTGGACCATCTCCACTGCAGTAAGGACTTGGTCAAGAGCAGCCCTGCCTGCAGCAGGCACAGGGAACCATTCCCAGGACTGTTCAAATTATCGACTGTGGTGGCAGCATTTCGGTTTGGAGTTTAGCAGTGCTGATTGTAGCTTCCCAGAGGAGATGACTTCGCTATCCCTGGTTTAAATACCCTATGAGTGTCTTCTGTGGCACAAGCACAGCCACAAAAATACTCAGAGGGGTAAGGGGAAAGTCAAAGGTGATATGATAGTGAGATATATCATAGCTAGATGGATAGTATGCGTAGGAGACGAAAAAAAATGATGGCCATAGGTAGTAACAGAGCTACTCATCCAAACTGCAAGGTGATCTTGAGGTGCCAACACTCTGCCTTGTCTTCTCTCCTAGCCTTCTCCCTAACTAGTAAATCTGTCACTACATCTCTACACTGGTGTGGTGGTTTAAACCC
>VYZX01030758.1:0-15733 GCA_013401335.1 Brachypteracias leptosomus
CCCTAACATTCCATGATTCCGTGCTGGCTGCATAAAGTTATATGTCAAAGTCACAGGAAGCTGATCACATCACCTACTTACACGGGAAGATGTGTTTCAATATGCAAAAGTATTTTCCTCAAAAGCTGATCAGGATGAGATAGGCGAGCCTCTCCAAATGTGTCAGTAGTACTTCATGCATGAAAGCTTTGGAGAAGAAACTAAAAAACGAAGTAAAGAAGTTGGAAGAGCCTGCAACAAAGCAGAAACATTTTTAAACTGTTGCTGATTGAAAAAAAGTTTGATTGAAAAAAGAACTCAAGAAAAGAAAAAAAATAGTTATTGGAAGAGCTCTAGATATGGATTGGCATTACTAGAGAGAAAAGGCAGAGCTGGGAAGACAAATTGATCTTTCTTCCATTTCTGTGTTATGAGGAGACACTTGTAAAGACAACAAGCAAGATCTTTATGGAAGAAAAAGTTTCCAGAAGCTACCAAGATTCCAGGAAGGCTCTTATCATGTGACCATGGTAAAGAATGGCAATAAATGTTTCTCAGGATACTGAGAAGGAACCTTTGTATTTAAATAATGGAAATATGTTGTAGTTACAGCTTTGTCAACTTTCTCTGCCTGCTCTCCGCAGATCTCTCTTGCTTCCTGCTATGGATTTAAAGCAATGTATGTTCTGTCAGTTCTACCACATCTATGTCTTTTAATGAGAAAATTTAAAAATCATTACTAATGATTAGCAAGTCCTGATGTGTCTATAGCTTTGCCCCTTGTCCAGAGGTGACCAGTTTGCGGTCATAAGACTCACATGAAGGCCAAGTTGTTGGATTCAATGAGTTTGACTTTGTTTTATATTACTTATTAACATCTTCTTAAGCTGTTAAGTATTGATAAAATTGTGAATGTAAAGGAGAGCTGAGTCCTTGAGTCCAATACAAAAAAATTAAGGTTGTGTTGGATGAATAACATTTCTGCTAGAGTTACATAATAATTTACAAAGTAACAATCACATTTAAATCTGAATTAATTTATTTTTACTTATACTCTTCATGCTCTTGAGTCAGTTTTCTCTTCCATTTTTTTTGAATTTTAAAATTCCTAGAAATTTACTCTTTGATTTCATTGTCTCATTTTAAAATTACTTTTAGACTTACAATGTCTGTGTGTGGCATTTGATAAAGTCACACCTCTGTCCAAAATTAGTTAATGAGGTCCTTGACTATCTTTGGCAATGTTTTCTATGTTTGAAGTTCTTACTTATCTGACTGACAGTAGCCATATTAGCCTAGATTGAAAATTTAGGATACTGTACTGGTTAATTGGGTATGGGTGGCTGCAGATCTTTGGAAACCCAGAGCATGATAGTTACATGGGTTATTGACTGAAGGCTCTAGTGGAAAATAAGCAGAGAAGTCACATTTACAACAAAAATAAAGTATGCTAAATTTATTGTGGATAAAATCTGTTCCATTTGATATATATTTTCCATAGACAGTTTATTTACTTCTAAATTCTGAGTAATAACCTGTTTTCAAAAATGCTTGCTACCTGAATTACCCTCTAATGTTCAACGTCTTTGTGCTTTTTGAAGAGGCAGTGGTAAGAAACATAAAAATAAAGACTTAAAAAAAAAAAAGAGTAAATATCTAGTCTTAATCACAGAGAAGTCAGATTGTTACTTATCTGCCACATACAAATAAGCTGTTCATAATAGTGTTAATATCACAAGCCAAACTGGAAAGGAAACTTCACACTTACATGTAAAGACAAGAAAAGCATATTTTGACCTAAATTTCAACTATATATGTGCTGTTACAGTCATTTACAGTTGTTACTCCTTATGTGCACAGTCTGCATACTTCAACTCTATTTGCAGTTGTTAGTTGCGAAGGATTTAGTGATTTTTGAGTGTGTAAAAGTGTCCATAAAAATAAACCACATTGCTCTGAAGTGCTACAGCCTAGTTTAACTAACAAGCAATGTGAATAAGTCCTCATTTCATCATTTTAAACTGACCAGGATAATTGAATAAAATGAATCTGTACCAGGAAATTTTCAAAGTATCTCAAATGGAATTTGTATTTCACAGTACAAAACATTGTACAAAACATTGTCAAGCGTAACACAATTGTGACTGTTGAAAGCTATTTTTTTCATGCCTTTTTTTCATGCCTTTCTCTCTGCTCTCTCTCCAGAGACTTGACTGTTCAATATGCTAACCACCATACCTGGTACTTTTTCTTGTTATCTCACTTGCAATGGGTGCTTGTTATTGGTCTGGAGAATAAAAATCAGATCATATTCTAGCAGCTAACCATCAGACTCAGCTTTTCAAGTGGCAAAGTGAATGTTATCCAAAGTTCAAATGCAATGCTTACACAGTATTTAGGTTTTGTTTCTTATGCCAACATTCCTGAAGCTGTTGTTTGCTGCACTTGTAGGAAGCAGAGCTTGGTCTGGGGAACAACTGGCTGCATGCAGTTGAGTATAGCCTGGTTGGGTGGTCTCTGGTTTACTGGCCCAGAAGGACCATGTATGTGCTTGGAAGGAGAGAAAGAAGCCAGTGTGACTCTTGTGCTTGAACTTGATTCTTCCAGCACAGAGATTTTATATCACACCCTCTCTCTCTAGGGAAGACATTATTAATTATGATTATTATTATAGACTTGTAGTAACATATGAATATTAATTTTTTTCTTTGAGGCAGGTTTTCTTAAATTATAACTCTCCAGTAGGTCGTGGTACTAATTGGCTGAGTTGGAAGTTACATTCAAAAATTTTCTAGACATTATGATGTGAATATACCATTTAATGAGGACTATGAAACAAAAAATGACATTTTTTTCCCTATAATTAAAAGAAAACTCAGAAGTGTTTTCTATTCAGTCATGTTTCTCACTTTTGAAAGACCTTTGAACATTGTGAGCTACTGAATATATTTGAAATATTTGGAGTTTGTACTCAAAAATTGTCCATAATTAAAACTATTGTTCTGCAATAGTCAACTCAAAGTTTTTCTGTAGTCCATTGTATCTAATACTAGAGTGAAAGTAGTTTATATGTAGCACAAGATGTTATCAATATGCATGTAAAGTGGCTAAATCCCTGAAAAAATTCAACCTCTTCCAGACAGCAGTAGGAAGAAATAGGCTGTGTATTGTTCATAAGAAAATATAAAGCTGTATGAAATTACAAAATTGTCCAATGAAAGAAACAAAGTCACTGTGAACTTTTAATGTATAGTTCCTAGTGCACTTCATGTTTGTCATAAGCCTTTGCCAGTTGAAGTACATCAGGTTTCTAAATGAAATATCATGACCTTTCTTTCTATTTCTGACTCTGAATAGTTGAGGTCTTATGTGTATGGGTTTGTTGTTCGGTTGGTTGGGTTTTTTTCCTTCTGTTTTTTGCATCTCTGCAAGTTGTCAGTGACCTTACAGCTCACAAGTGATACAGTCCATAGTGAAAAATGAAAGGCCCTGAATTAGAAAAAAACCTAAGCTTATTTTCAGAACTAGTTCTTTATGTGTTAATCCAGAATATTTCTAAACTAAACAACCAAATAAATAATAAGCAATCAAATAATTAGAAAATCAAAAAAACCTCTGAGGGTACACCTTCATTTCCTAGAAGTACTTACTGCAGTAGTTCGGTTTTTGAACATGAGCAACAACAGTTTCATTTTTTTACTACAACCTTTTTAGCTTCCACTTCCATTGTTAAAGTCTAAATGAAGTATTTAGCTGCTTAGAGTCAGCTTCCTTGTTAAGAACCTCTTAAGACTGACCTTTCTTCTAAGTCAGCAGTGGCAGGTGCCCAGATTCTAGTGTCATAGTACCGCAGGGTGCAATGCAGCTGTAGAGGCACTGGGGTCAGCTCTGGTGGTCTACACTGGAAAGAGAGTGGGCACAGATGCACATCATGACCATGCCTTAGCTGGGAAGCACTGTCAGCTGCTGGGACCAATAGAGGTGGGCAGGAGGTCCAAGTGTGGGTGGCTCCTTGCCCACCTTGGGGACTGCCACAGCATCGATCTTCCTGCCTGTGGCCTGCTTTGCCTGGAACATACACTTACGCTCTGCTCCCCAAAAGGGCTGTCTCTAACCCTTAAAGCCAAACAGCTGCACAGAGACCTCTGGCTGCGCTCCCACTGGTAGTGTGTGAGATTGCCTACCTCCTGCTCATCAGGAAGCACCATCAGTGCAACCCCATCGAACCAGGACATGGCACAGACGCTGCTGTGCTCTTTCCTTGTCTATGGAGCCATCTGAAGCACTGCAGTCAAAATGTGCATTTGTTGTGTACTCTATTAAAGTATGGTCCTCTGTTATACAGGTTATAGAACACATTACTGCTTTGAATATGTCTTGTGAAATGTTCTAAAATACTTGAAACCTAAGGAACCTCTGAGTTTTACTTCAAGTGTCTTTGTATCTCCTTGACTTTGCCCTCTCTTCACTTCAGCTTGATTTAGATTTGTAGTGGGTCTGTCTGATCACAAGATTTAACTCCCCATTGTTTCACAAAGTGATAGATATTGACCTTAATATGCTTCTTTTCCAGGTGACAGAGTAGTGTCTGGGAAGGAGGACAGGAGGAGTGAATGGAGGTTTTACTTTGAGTCTTTACTATCACACCTTGTGGCTAAAGAGAGCTTCCAAAAATAATTTGAGGGACTTTAGTTTCTGTAACTAATCTGTGCATTTCTACACATCCACTGACATGTCTATTTCTTTCCACTGACTTCAGATGAAAATAGGCCACAGCTTTTGTCCTACGAGTTATGTGCCCAAACCAGAGACTCTCAGGCCCTGGTTTCACAAACTTCACAGTTCAAGTATCCTCTTCTCCTAATATCAGTTGCTTGAAATACGAAACATCTTCTTGATTCCAGCAGAAGAGCCCAAGTTGTTAAATTGTGTGATCTAAATTTGTATATATTCTTGGAGAGTTTTCCAGGCACCTTTACAATTAATCAGGGCATTTAAAAGAGATTCTGCTCATTTGACCTTTGAATCACAAGAAACTGTATTTTTAGTGGGATCTGAAATAAAATAAAAATAAAAGCATGTGGTTCAAGCCTTAGAAAGCAAATTTAAAAAAAAAACCTGAATGTTGGAATTGGGATCCTTAAAAAAAACAACAAGTCACCTCTGTTTTGGACTACTATAGGGGGAAATTGCCATTAATGTCACTGTCAAATACAACATACATAGTCAAACCTCTGAAGTCTCCCTGAGTTCAGGCTGGTTATCTCACAAATCTGTGCAAAGCTCTGGTGAATAATTTATACCAGGCTTGAGGTGACAAGTTAAACACGCCCATTTTGTCTAAAATGTTATGTAGGCATCAAAATGGAGCCAAGCTGCAGGGTGAGTAGAGCTTGGCTGATGGGAATCTGAGCATGTCGAGAGGGGGAATGCTGCTGTAAAGAAAATGAAATGTAATGAGATACTTTTTCATGCATAATTCATGGGTGAAAACATGACTGCATAAAAAGCCATGGATTTTAACAAGGCAGGGCTGCAATCATACACATTATCTTCCCAGAGGAACTTTATATAATATTGGTCAAAAAGAGAGGATTCTGAAACCAGTACAAAATAAAGCTGACATGTTTTCAAATGCAGTAGAATTTGATGTACTTTAAAGTACAATAGTTGTAAAGGAAACAATTTATATTTATACCTCAAAATGATTCCTCAAAAAAACCCCACCCCAACTTTAAAACATATGCCTGTATTTCCTGGCTTAAAGAAAAAAAGTAAGATGAGGAATGAGAAAAATACCTTATATGGATAAAAAAAAATCTAAAATGCATAAGCACTATTTTGTTGAGTGTGTTGTTAGGATTGTGCTTTGAAATCTTTTGCAAGCATTTTCACTTTTTAAAGGCAAAACTTTTGATAGGAATGACTGCTGTGAACAGGCTTTTAAAAAGATAAAATGTTAGCTATTGTCACCATAAAATTTAATTTGGTTGCATTTGCAAAAGCAAATACTGTAATTCAGCTTTCAAGAACAGTTTAGTGGCTAGCACATGACTGTTTGAAATGGTGTTTAATGCTTGGGGTATTTAGTTGAAGGGATTAAAAATGGAATGTTGATTAAAGCTTGGTATGTCTTAAATTTATCACCACAAAATCCTAATGACAGACTTAGCTGGAAGGAACAGGGTTCCCTCCTTTAGCTATTCACTTAGTAGAAGCAGATCACATACAGAAAAGGCACCAGAAGAAGTCATAGGGAGCTTCAGAATCATACAAGCTGAAGGAATCTGTGAAGCTATTTGCTTAGTTTACACTGCACAACTTCAATATTTGTAAGGAAAGTAAAATAGCCATTTTGCATCCAGTTACAGTTTTACAGTCCAGATGGTTGAGAGAAGGACACATTAAGGGTTCAAAATGATTGATGTTTCAAAGTGTTCACCCTCCATGGGACTTTTTTTCCTTCTCATCTGTATCGTGTAATAGGCAGAGAAACACTACAAAGGGGAGCAGGTTGAGTTGGTATGGTCATTAAATAATCTAAGCCATTTAAATCAAATTATGTCATTAAACCCTATTCACAGGGACTCTAAATTCCTTCAGGTTTTGACAGCATAAAAATAAATATGATCTTTTTTTGACCTAGGCAATAACTTAATATCTGATTATAGAATTTTATCAGTTCACAGCTTTCATAGCAACTAAAGCTAAAAGAAATGCATAACTTCCCTTTGCTCTCTCAAACTAGCAGTATAATAGTGTTTTCATCTATGATCTCTAACTGTCCCCCTTCACAAAAGGCTTTCTTTCTTGTCTATTGTCTGCATTTTTAATTTTTCTTAATGTCATCTCAATAGAAAACATTGCTCCTCTGCAGCTTTTGCAGACATTGCTTAGCATTTAAAGAGCATGACAGTGATTTGTCTCACAGTCTGTCATAGTGAAATCTGATTATCTATTGGTTTAATACTTGTCATACTTGTGCATTCCCCATGTAGAAGACTTTAGAAATTGAGCTCATCCTAGTCTTTGATAGCTAATTTTCACCAGGTTTCTAATGGTTTCCCTGCTTTTAATAACTCTGTGTTGTTAAGGGAGACAAGAAAGGGAGGAAGAAGACATGAGGATACCTCAACTCAGACTGAGAGAAGTTGAGTCTCCCAGCTCCCACTGTACACATTGCAAAGGAGGTATTTCCATCTGCTTCTCTCTGCTTCTTAGGGGATGGGCCATTGTTCATACACTCCCATATGCTCCAGATTTCACTGATTGCTTAGCCACACTGTCAGAGCCATTTCCAAGCATGGAAAGGGTTTGCTTGCTTAGATATTTGTGCTCCAAGGGAAGTTCTCCTGTCTTCCACCAGGCTGAATGGCTAGCTGAATAACAGGAAATGTAAAGCATCTGAAATAGGAATCAAATGATAACATTATTATAATCTCCCTGTAGGAATCACGTTGCACCAGGCTATGCCGTTAGGATGATACAGCTAAGTTGGGCTCACATAACTGGAATTTCTTTTCTATTTATTTTATTCTTAACTTGGTGGTTTAAACCCCGCCGGGACCGGGCACCACGTGGCCGCTGCCCCCATACCCCTCGGACGGGAACAGGAGAGGCAGCAAAATACAAACCCTGCAGGTTGAGATAAGGAGAATTTAATACAGCGATGCAAAAGCAGCAATCACAACAACAGTAACAGCAACAGGGATAACAATGTACAAAACAAGAGGTATAAAGGTACAGACCACATGGACACAGCTACAGACACAGAGCGAGGTAACCCGGGTGAGACAAAGCCGGGACGGCTCATGTACGGACATGGGATCGAATAGCAACTCCTGGTGAAAATTAACCCCATCCTCGCCGAACCAGAACATTTAACTTTAACGAGAGGCCCTCAAATATTATGTGATGGGATTCTGTGCAGGGTCAGGGACTCTGTGGTGCTGTATAAATGAACTCTGATTTCAGCCTTAGTGACTTGAGTGTAAGTCTGTGTCTTCACCTACAGGGAACTATTACTTGTTTGATCTCCCTGGGCACTAGAAGACAGGATAAAAGCCCCCCAAATTCCAACTAACAATCTTCAGAACAAAAAGCCAAAAAACCTCATAGAATAAAACAGAGAGACAAATGTTAGTATCAACTACAATATTATAGCAGGGTTATATGAAAAAAAGCATGTCAAATACCCCTCAGTAAACATATCATTTTATACCAGGGTCATTAACTAATGATTTTTGAAGCAGTTAAAATATTCCAGTCAGTTGGACAAAGTGTGGAAAAAGCTGTAAGCTAAGAGACAAAAATCCTGAATTCTAGTTCTGTTTCTAAACCTGTTTGTGGGTTTTGGCAAAGTACTTAGCATCTTTGCTTCTATGTCTAAAATAATACTGACAATAATAGTGGGAATGCTAATAAGATTCTAAATGAGGTTGAGTACTTGTAGCTAAACTATTTTATATATGGTATAAATTTTAAGGTTTATGGTATAGATATCAAGGTGCACCTGGTCCTAGGTGATTTTGCTATAAATACATGTTCAGCATTGTGTCTTCTGAAATAAATGTTGGTCAAACTTAGCTGCTGACATTATGCTACCAGAAAAATTGTACATCCAACAGCCACATGTTAGGCCTGTCAGAAGGCTGGAGGCAGTCAGAAGAAAAGAGGGTTTCTTTTAAAAGATATCGTCACCAAGGCTACTAAGAATATTCACATCATACATCTTCTACATTCTTTTGCTTTTTAAGATGTGAAAATGAGATGTATGCAGTGGTGTTTTAATTTAGATAAAAATTTTCTATCTTTGGCATGAAAATAATCGAACTGAAGAAAAAGGCTTCTATCAATGCATTTTTAAGCAGAATGGCACTAACAAAATGAAGTGATAAGGATAAACCATGCTATATTTACCCATACCTACAGTGTTGTAAGGTCATAGGTGAAGTAGTAAGGACTGTCATTTTAGCTGTCAAATCAGGAGGTGGAATGCTGCTGCAGCCAAAGTGACACAAGTGTCTTGATCCCACGTAATATGTATCAGGAGGGACAGAGTGATCTTTTGGTGGTGCTTCCAGCCCTATTTGCTGAGGGTTTGTGTGATTTAAGCATCTGAAATACATCTGAGACATCTTTAAACTATTTAATTCATGTATTGGCAAACATGGTTGTGGGAGCAGTAAGCTGTGTGTGCATACTTATGCAGGGTAAGACAACAGTTTTGCTAAGCCTATGCTGTCACTATGACTGTACTATTAGCTGTGGTAGCAGATATGAAGTTAGTTGGGCAGAGCTATTAAATGGTCAGCTATGTTCATAGTTCATGGTACAGATATGATTCATTGTGGCTAGAATAATGTTTCATGAATATCCTCAGTGGGAGTCAGCCATTCTCACTTAGCAGCAAACACCAAAAGAATTAATCCAAGCCAAGTGACACAACTGTACAAATTCCTTACATTAAATATAGACAATGGTGAGAGGCAAGATGCTCTAGAGATCTTAAGATGACAAGTGAGTTTGTCTAACCTCATTAGACCACTGGCCTTTAAGGTAATTTAGATACCTGCCTTCAAGAGAGACATAGTTTACTAAGAAACACATCTTAGAATCATAGAATCATAGAATGGTTTAGGTTGGAATGGACCTTCTGAGATCATCTAGTTCCAATCTCCCCACCACAGCAGGGACACCTCTCACTAAACCAGACTGCCCAGGACCTCATCCCACCTGGCCTTAAATGCCTCCAAGGATGGCATGTTCACAGCTTTCCTGGGCAACCTGTTCCAGTGTCTCACCACCCTCTGAGTAAAGAATTTCCTTCTAATTTTCAAACTAAATCTACCCTCTCCCATCTTTCTTTGGGAAAAGCAATAATCAATATCTAATCAATATCAAATGTTAGATCCAATCATGATCCATTCTGCCTAGATTCTTTACAGATGGGCAGGAAATGGTCCACTTACAAGAGTATGTCTGGTGCAGTAAAAAAGAGCGAAAGAGTACAGTCTGGTTTACTGTGATCTGCCATGGCTCCAGGACTGCATGTCTTCATGCCGAATGAAGCCTACACCAGTTGCTAGTCCTAGGAGATACCTCACATTTTTCTTTATCAGATTTGCTCATTGTGTGTTCATGAAACTGTTCAATCTCAAGACATAGTGAAACAGAGAGTATTTGCCAAATGTTTTTTGTTGTTGTTGTTTGGTTTGTTTTTGGTTTTTTTTTAACTTTGCTCCATGTAGTCTGTAAACAGACTTGGTGAGAAAGGGCTAACTCCAAAACAAGATAAATGCATCCCAGGGTTCAGATCTCCTTGAATTCATCTAAATGAACTGAAACACACCAGATTGTAGTAGGTAATCATATGATTGCAGATGAGCAGGCCAGGTGATTTCATCTTCACTGCATCTCTTGGACATGAGGATCTTGTTGCATAAACCTATCCAGAAGTATTATACACATAATGACCCACAGTATAGGCTGTATACATTGGTATGCAGTGGTGGCTTTAGCAATGTCAGTTCTCATTACTTTGACTGATCATCTCTGTGAGATAGGTCCTTGAACTATGATCTTTTATGTTTGGATCACATTTCAGCTACAAGATTGGGATTTCAAATTTGAACATAGAACTGAGCATTACAACTGTGAGTTAAAGTTGAGCTGTGCTTTGTAATCAGATGACTACACTAAAAAACACACATGTAAATAAACAAAAATACAACTGTCTGAATCTGTGCCAGTGCATACAACTTCTAACAAAAATATAACTCATTCAGAAATTCATCCTTCCCTTGCCACTTGCAGAAAATAATTACGTTTTATATAATAATAATGCATTGGGAACAGATGAACACCAACACACACTACCGTTACTGCAGTGTACAGTGTGTCTTTTAGCATATACAATGTGACTGGGATGAAATATGACCCTAATCATTACACTGATTTTTGCAAAAAACAATGCAAGTCCTATTTCAAACAGTAACATTACCCATCTTGGGCCTGATTGTGCCCTCAAGACCCATCGGAGCTCCATGTGATGTGCCTGCAATTTTCATACCTATGAAGGTCACAGCACAGTTTAACGTTTACAAAAAGGACTAATTCACTGACTGGATGTCTTCCAATGTAAGATAATCAATTTAGACTTCGGATAGTTTATAATTTTGGGTAAGACATGATGATCATCAAATTGAAAGAAAAAGTAGAGATAGAGAGTTTCATTGAACACTATTTAGGTATTAAATACTATGAATTTGGAGGGAAAAAGAAAGGTTTCTGATCAATACTTCATATAATATAGTATTACTATAGTGGTGGCCATGTTAGAGGCTTAGAGAATGCTACATGGATGGTCTTCATAAGATGTCATCATGCTGTATCTGTGCCATACAGATAGTGACAATAACCAGTACAGAATTTTGAGTAACAAAATAGTTTATGTTGATCAACATGATTTTACAAAGAATATGTCTCATCAAACTAATTTAGTATTTTTTCTAATATAACAAACTTGTCTGATGAAGTGAACCACATTCATATACATTTCTAAAAGGTTTTCAAAAGCATTCTACATTACAGAAAAAAATCAGATTGTATTTGTAGTAGGTCAGGCTGAGCTGATTTTCCCCATAGCAGCCCTCATGGTGAAGTACTGGGAACTAGAAGGGTGTTGTGACCAGCAGTGCTCACACAGCACCAAGGCCCTTTCCAACATTCCCCATAGTGGGATGGGATGGAAGGAGTCAAGGTCTGGGAGGGGATACAACCNTAGTATTGGTACTGTCTATATTGAACAGACAAAAATTGGGATCTGATGGATTACAAAAGTAGATAAAATTGTCTAAAAAGAGGTTAAATAATGATTTTAATTATTCTTGGTAGAATCCTATATAGGTGCATTTTTAGACCAACCTGGCAATATAGTTACCAACGGAAGAATGTAAAATTATTAATGACAAAATATGCAGATGATTCAAAAATAATTAAGTGGAAACAAATGACAGAGTCAAATTCATGAGAAGTGTTGATTTGTAAGGTGGAGGCCTTTGTAAATGTATTTTAGCAATGTGACATCAAGGGAAAAGGCATGTAGGTCACACTTACAAGGTGACATTCTGGAAGGCATTGGCTATTAGGCTGTCCTAATCTCCCACCTATGATGAGGAATGTGATCCTTGAATGCATAAACTAAAGGACATGATAAGAATAAAAAGGTAACATTACATTTTCAAGTGGAATTAACAACATCAGATTATTGGTCTATGATAATTTCAGAAAAGTTGAATAAAAATTATTAGACTGATTCAAGTTGGACAGACAAGGAATTTAGCCAATTTACTTTTCCAGAAGAAGGTCAAGCCCAGTCTTGATGACAATGGCCTAGGAAAGTAGTTTTTTTTAATGTAGTACCAAATTTAATTTAGAAGAAAAGAGCTTTTCTTTTGCGCTCAGTGGCAGTAGTCTGAAGATAGGCAAATTCAGCTGAAAAGTAAAGTGCACATTTTTAACAGTGAGAGTAATGAAGCATTAGAACAATTTACCTGTGAAAGTAATGGATTTTCTACCACCTAAAATCTCTAATTTAAGATTACATGGTTTTTTGAAGATGTACTATAATTCAAACCAAATTCATACCACCCTTTCCCTGCTTGCACTGCCTAAAAGCATAGATGACCCAAATGTTGTAAAATGTTAAAACTTTAGAAAATCTAATACAAACTTTCCTGCTATACTGTAAATGTAAGAACTCAGTGATTTTAAGGGAAATGCTATAACTTGGTAAAAAGAAAAGAGAGCAGCTCAAAAGCTGTTGTTTTGTAGATTTTGAGCAAAACTCTTTGACCATTATGTCTGTCTCTTTCTCTCGCACTCTCTCTGGTATGTCTCAAACCCAAGTAAACAATGATTAAAGTACCTGTGGTACATTAGATTTTGGTTTTTATAGTGTTAATTAAAATGTTTTTAATAGTATTAATCAAGTTTTTTAAATAGTATTAATGTAAATAATTTCAGGACACTCCAGGAAAGCTATTTCTGAATAGGCCTCTCTGTTAAGTTGGTTTAGTTGTCTTGTTGACTGTTTTGTATGTTATGGTACTGTGCTTTCCACTTGGATACTGACTTGAACAGGCACCTTTCAGGGTATTTTCGTAGTAACACACCTATGCAATATATGTGTCAACAAACCTTTCTTTCTTAGATTATAATAAAGTCCAACACACAAATGAGAAGCACGAAGGAAAGTTTCAGTGCCACTGCCTGAAAACTGTAGTTGAGTTTCGATCCATTTATTTTATCGTCCTACCTATAACTTATGTTTAACTTGATGTACTTCTTTTGTATTCCTTATTATTACTTGTATAGTATAAATTACTTCTAGATCTAATTGGTATGAATACAGATCTTCAATTAAAACAAAATAATTATGATCCTTTTCTTGTGTGTGCTTGAAGAAAGCTATGTATATATAATTTCTAAATAAACATCCCTTTCTTTAGAAGTTCAACAAAAAAGAAGTCGGTAAGATTCCTTGGAAGAAATTGTAGTGATCACCATGGTCATAGCCTGTGATCTGTTCTTCAGACACATGGACATACTGCTTTTTTCAGAAGAATCACATATTCAGATGTGGACATGTTAATTTACTCCAGACATGAACTAATGGTAAGACTTCACTAAAAGTTCAGCTATGTGCGGAAATGCAGCTTCTCTACATACTCTTTTTATAGCCTTCTCTTGTCTTTTTATAGCTTCTTTAGTCTTTGCCACTTGACCAATCTATTGGTATCTACAAATGGAAGGATTACATCCTAAAGCAAAAGAGATTTTTTTTTTCCTTAATCATTTTTCAGGCTTAAGTTCTACCATACTAACCACATAGGGAAATTAGAATAAGCTATTAGAAAATGAAGGCTTTAATTCATACATAAAGACTGAACATGTCATTTTCAGGGTATTCTTGCACATTTCATCTTAATCTGCAGAGTACACTTCTTTTTCTCTTTTGTACAGTATTGGATATTGGAGGAGATTCATTATCCTTCTCCCCTGGGTGCATGTGATCCTTTCTTCATCACCCAAATAACAAAAAATCCAAATCCAAAACATGGGGTGATACACAGCCAGTCAGAAAGAACATATACATTTTTAACTTTGTCAGTATCTGTGTATTCATTGAGTACAATGGTTAAGAGAAAAAAATATTCACTTGAACAGAAAAAGGATATGCATTTTGGAGTTATAAAGAGCAGTTTTTATGTAGTCACTCAATTAAAAAATGTCTTCCTTGTAAAAATAAATATTCATTTAGTTCTCTTGAAAAGTGCTGCTTCCAGAGAAAGGAAAAAAATCCACTGGTCAGGATTGGTTAGTCTCAGCAACTGTCTTCTGACATTTCACTATGGTGGTAGAACAGACATATTCTGGAGAGACTGGGAGCTCAATTTTATGGTGCAATTTTTAAGAACCAAAGCTATTCAGAGCTGTACTCAGACTTTTGTTCATCAGTCTATTCATACTGGATATAAACTGAGTATTGATGAATTTCATCGTTCATGAAAAAAAATACCATATATTGATTTTTTTTGTTGGAGTGGGCATATGTAAACAGTAAATCTAGGAAAAGGTGGTAAAGATTTTATCATTATTACCTAACCAATTATTTATTCTATTTTTTATAAGAAAGGAATTCAAAGAAATTCTTTTCTTTTGGAAAACTAATTAAAAAAATTTGAAACATAAATGGAAAGAATTCTTATACAATATTTAACTACGGACCAGTCACCATTCTTATCACTAGTTTAACAAATGAGGCAGTATCAAGATAGAAGGTAAGAGAAAGTAGCACAAATGCAGTCATAGCCTGGCAGATCAAGACGAAAATGAGATATACTGAAATCAGTTTTTCCATCTCATTAATTTCTCCCTTTCCAATAGATAACAAACAAACAGAAAAACCTAACAACAGCAAAAAAGTAGGGAAAAGTTCAACTCTAGGCCAAGTATTGACAGTATATACACAGATAAGTTTTACTTTAGATTTTAGAAAAGGGGGTGGGGGTGAAGGGGGTGGGCAGGATTTATAACTTAATTTGCCTTTCCTCTAATAACCTCTGAAGTATTTTTGTGAATGTCTAAAAGTTTCCAGGTTCTTGAAATTAACCAGTCTGAAAATGTGTGAAGTTCAGGTCATTATTCCCCTAGATGGTTAATGCTTCGCGTTGTTACATAATATTTTGTTACAGTACAAACAGAAATAAAATACAGAAAGGAAGACCTAATTTGTAGATACCTGTGGCACTAACACAACAATAATTACAAATAGCCAGAAGTGATGAAATAGCAGATCATCTGGAAAAAAAATTAAGCAGAACCATTTCTAATGTTTCTTTTTCTTCTAGTGCTGATCCTTTAATTCTTGGTGCCATGCAGGAGTAGAAGCAAAATAATAAATCAAAATATGACTTTATTTTTTAATTCTGAAAACAATAATCTCCACTTAAAAAGTGTTTGATAATACTTTCCTCTTTATTAGAGAATAGGGAAATTCTGAAAAATGAAGGAATACCATATCATTAAGCTTTGAGCTATTTATGCTATCTTTATCAAAAAGGGAGGAGGGGAAGAGCATAATATGTATAGTACGACATGTGAAAACTCAAAGTAAATATAGAAGTTTGACAAGGAACTGAAGAAAAAAAGTCCTTCTCTGAGACCTTCCTGGGTCTGTCTGAGCTGATTT
>VYZX01030763.1:0-24085 GCA_013401335.1 Brachypteracias leptosomus
TCTCTACTTCCCATCCGCAGGGGAAAACATATGGCACTTCTAAGTAGCTAGACTTTATAAGTTTATAAATTGATGTACTAAAACCAGCACAACTAAGAAATCATGTGAGTTTAAGGTATACCCTGACTGGGGTCTTCCAGATTGCTAAAGATGTATGTAAAGGGAAATTCCCCAGGCTTGCGACTTGGAATTCCATTATAAAGTTCATTTCCTAAAAGCTTTGTTCAGATGTATACTGAGTGTGGCACATAACCTTGGTTCTTTAGAGCAAATCTCAGCTTCTGTCTTGAAGACAAGGAATATCACTAGATGATGTTATATCATCTTGGGTTTGATGGTCTTACAAGATTATGTAGTTTCTCTGGAAAGAAGTATATCTGTAGATGAAGATTTTATCACTGGGCCAAATTCAAAATGAAGAGAGATTTCTTGAATGTTTAATGTCATAAAGAATAACTAATGCTAGACTAGAATCTTAAGATTTATTATGTCATTCTTTATCAGACTATACTGTTTGTTTCTTATACTTAGCATAAGTAGAAAAAGAATAAAAAGACTTGTGTTTGTAATCTAAGCAGTCCCTCATCTTCTCCAGGAAGCTATCGGGTTGCTGGGTGTCACTGATAAAAGTGATGGAAAAATGATCAAACTTTTTCTATTTACTAGAACATAAAATACTAATTGAAAGTTTCTATTTGGACTCTTTTGTTCCTGCTATGCTGAAATTATCAATGAGGAAAACACTCGGGAGGAGTCATCTCTGAAGACCACAGCAATTTTGTGTGTTGCAAATTTATGCAGCTGTTCATATTACATTAATTTATCTGTGTTACTCAAGCAGCTTTCAAATTAATGTAAGCAATAACAATAACTTTTTTAAAAAAAAGCAAGTAGAAGAAATGGAATGTTAAATATAGAAACCTTCTATATTGGATATCTATCTATCTATTGATGTCTATAAAACTACAAGTATTTCTAAAATGGTGGGAACTAAGAGAAATATATTACATTTGTTAGCCAAATATTGAAAACCTATATGTGTGGCAATAAAATGGAGTGAATGTTAATTTTCTTCTCTTACTTTCTCTTAATTTCTCCCTATATACAAATTTATTTCCCCCTATTGTTAGCTGTATACACTGATACAAACATCCCTTGCTCATAATTTATTATATGTAATTTACAAAAATATTTTGCAGATGCTAGCCTTAAAATTATCACTTCAACTACCATTCAAATGGACACATGAATGCAATTTCATCAACACTGTAAACCCTTATGCTTCCATTGTCTTTATGCAGCTGTCTTGAGGACCATATGTACACATAATTATAAATCTGTTTTATACATAAGAAATAGAGCTTCGAGTAATTCTTCTTCCTGTTTTCTTCTTTTGAGTGCTGCCATTTGTATTGCAGTCACTTCATTTTTTTCTGACAGTTCTCTATACAAACTAGGATCAAATAATGTGACTTTTAGAGGGAGATGTGGATGGAGGCAAGATATGATACTGCACCAAGATTGAAATATCAGTTACAGGAGGAAAAATTAATAAAATGTAGTTACCTGTATATTTAGGGTTTTGAAACTAAAATTTCCTTCATTGCCTGATATTTCTATCATATGAGTAGAAGTTTGAAGTGCTTCAGAAGGATACAAATAATGTAATTAGAACACTATTTTTGTAGCATAGTAAATGGGTCAAATTACAGTGACAGTGAGCAGCATCGTACTCAGCTTCCTGTGAGATAACCTTTTCACTCATTCTTCATCTCTAGCACCTATTTTGTAAAATATTTTGGGAAAAGCATCAAGAACAACTTCAATGGAAACCTTTTCAGTTTACTGGAAATCTTTTGATAATATTAGTGTCGGGGGAGGGATGGCTTTTTTGTATTTTCTGTGTTTTGAGACTTCTGATAGGGTTGTATCTTACTTATTGTTGTAAAATAGTGATGCAACTGTGAGTTTTATGATTGTAAGATTTTTTCTGACCTGCTAATACGTTGGGGTTTTTTCTACTCTAGAGCTGCATTATGCAGAAATTGCTTCCCATTCTCTTAGTTTTTCAATAATCTTGACAGGCTCAGAGAGGTTCCCTGAAGTTTGCATAGTAGTATATACAAGTAGGCTTCTTGTACTTTTGTAAGGAAAAACATAAAATGTTTTATATGCTATATTTATCATTCCTAAATTTTGTTTTCCATTTAATATGTAAACCATTTTCCAGGAGGAATTATCATTTAATTTTTTGCTTTCCACTTACTACTTCATTTCAGTTGTAAGTCATCAGTGCATTTGGCAATTCTACAGCTAGTTTCTCTGTCTTGGTAATTTATGTAGATTGGAAGCAATAAAGATCTGAGAACTGACTCCCCTGTGACCCTTTTCAACACTTTACTTTCAATCACTTTACTTTAATCAGTTCTTTATCATTCCCATGTTTAACCTGAATCTTTCCTGCTTTCAGTTTAAGATGAAGACTATCATTTGAGACGTTATCAAAGGCTTTTTATGTAAATCCAAATTATGGTGCTTGTACTATTATTATTAATTTTATTTCTAATCTTCTCAAAAATAAAAAGTGGCTTGTTGTCAAGATCTTAATTTCTTTAAATGTCTTATGATGGTAAACTGTATTTTTTTTAAATTATTGACAATTATTTAACACTCATAATTTTTAAATGTGTTGTATGCTATTGTGTAAACTACGAATTTTTAAGGTCAGTTCTCCCTCAGCTTGTTTCCTTTCTATAACATTATGCATCACTCAGTGCGTGTGTACACTCACACATACATTGGCTGTAATGGGTCAAGCAAAGTGATAAGTAGCAGTTATTTTGAAGTTTCAGTTCATACAAAGCAAATTCCTGTAGAATTGTTGGGGGTTGCAAGAGAGTTACGTGCCTTTGGTCCTAACAGATTGGATGAGACTGATTATTTAGAAAGCTAAAGAAAAGAACTACAAAGCTATTCTTATCTGCTTCCTGCATTTTAGGAAATGCATTTGAAAAAAAAGAAGTCAGGTTTAAAAGAAAGAATAAAACTAATTTTTGAGGTAAATCAGCTGCTCTAGTAAGACTGTAAGTGTGGAACAGTGGGATCTACTGTTAGGTGGTGGTTCTGGAGAGTAGCCAAATGGATTCCTTTTCTTTCCTCCTGCTTGAAACATATGTATTCTATTTTTTCCTTAGGAAGATAATATTTAGAGATATTATTTGTATTTATATTTTCAAATATTATTTCATGACTGTAAAATTATTTCTGCAACTACCGTTTTATTTATTTGCTGCTTCGTTTTAGGGAGATACTAAGGTCATTCTAGATGTTCAATTTTTAGATTTTTGGGGGATGCAAAAATCAATACCTTACCAAACTTTGAATGTGAGTGATCTGCTAAGCCTAAAACTGTTGCCCAAAGATAGTAATATAATAATGTGATCTATCACTATTCATTATATTTTTCATTTCCAGACATTCTAGACATAATTAGAATAATATCTTACAGAATATGTGCATTTTTCATTTATAACTGAGATAATTTAAGAAAGAAAAATTAAAAAGCTTATGCAAAACCAGAAAAAAAATTAAAATAAGAGATGAAATTAAATGCATATTCAAACTTTTCAGTCTACTGATTAATATCTGATCTATAACAAAAGGATCATTCTGTTGGCAGCTACTGAAGCAGGTTGACTCTGATTAGTTCTGAGTCATTTAGCCAGATTTGCCTACTTATTCTCACCATAAGTATAAAAGAACTAGAATTAATTTTGATCAAAATGATAAAGGTTTCTTTGAGAAGCTATGGGTAAAATTGAAGATAAAGATCGTGTTTTTCTTGTTTTGATTGCAAGTAAAATTAAAGGCAATAATAGATATGTGTTAGGCATTCGGGATAGGTGTGGAAGTCGTGATGTGTTGCAAGTTGCTTAAATGATTTTGATAAATCCAAAGTTCAAGAAAATTAAAAATGCAGTAAAATGAATACAAGTTGATTCAAGCTGTATGAGTCACTGATAAACTATTAGAATTGTAGTATATAAATTGAAATGGCCCATACAAATATATGTTGAATTAAGGATACTGCCAACATTCAGATTTTCCTGTCTCAAAATCACCTACCTAGACAGGCCCTGTCTCTGAAGACTAACAATGTCTACACTGACAAAAGCCATCCACCAAACTACATATTTAATGGAGCTGTAGTTCAAAAACTGTCATTAAACAAACCAGATTATATTTCACCAGTAGAGATGCCTGAGTGCCTGGATGTTTGATGCGGCATGATAGAAAAACTGCATTCTAAAATACGTCAGTAGACTTTGCATTTCACAGTATGTAGAATGAA
Organism: Brachypteracias leptosomus; assembly: GCA_013401335.1. Taxonomy (NCBI): domain Eukaryota; kingdom Metazoa; phylum Chordata; class Aves; order Coraciiformes; family Brachypteraciidae; genus Brachypteracias; species Brachypteracias leptosomus. The sequence continues at coordinate 4,352 of VYZX01030763.1, forward strand.
TGTATTTGAGAAGAGTAATATAGATTAACAGATTCTTAAATAACACTTCAAAAACTCATCAAAATATCTAAAGACAGAAGACCTCTGTAATACTTCGGAAGTATCTTTTTGTCCACTCTACTTTGATACAGTTTACAGTGAGCAGCTGCCATGGTAGCATGTTTAATTTTGCAATCTCCAGATCTACACTGGTCCCCAATTCTATGAGCACCTTTTTCAATAGAGCAATGTTAGTAATAGGATGGTTTCTACCCATAATTATAGCTATTAGTCACTTTAGATATTAGAAGGATGTGTCAAGTCTCTATTTACCTAGCACCACACACTTGTATAATACATGTGGCCAAGTTGGGAACAGTTGTATTTCCTTATAGTGAGAATGACAAAAGATTAGTTAATATTTACAATAAAATTTTCCTTTCTGTTTTCTGCAAAATAAACCCAAATACCACTATCATTCTCATTGAATAACTGGCTGCTCATGGCTTACACAGGCGTAAACAGTGGGTAAAACACTGTCTGGATGACCAGGCCAATAAAGTGGTGGTGAATGGAGTTAAATCCAGTTGGCAGCTGGTCACAAGTGGTTCCCGAGGACTCAGTGCTGTTACCAGTTCTGTTTATCATCTTTATCAATGATGAGGGAAACGAGGGCACCCTCTGTAAGTTCGCAGACGACACCAAGTTGGGCAGAAGTGTTGAGGGTCTACAAAGGGACCGAGACAGTCTGGGTTGGAGGACTGAGGCCGTTAGTATGAGCTTCAACAAGGCCAAGTGCTGAGTGCTGCCCTTCAGCCACAGCAACCCCATGCAATGCTACAGGCTTGGGGAAGAGTGGCTGGAATGCTGCCTGGCAGAAAGGGACCTGGGGGTACTGATGGAAAAGCAGCTAAATACGAGCCAGCAGTGTGCCCAGGTGGCCAAGAAGGCCAATGGCATCCTGGCCTGTATCAGAAATAGTGTGGCCAGCAGGACTAGGGAAGTGATTGTCCCCCTGTACTCAGCACTGGTGAAGCCACAACTCGAGTATTGCGTTTGGTTTTGGGCACCTTAACACAAGAAAGCCATCAAGGTGCTGCAGTTGGTCCAGAGAAGGGCAATGAAGCTGGTGAAGGGCTTAGAGCACAAGCCTTACGAGGAGCAGCTGAGGGAACTGGGGCTCTTAGTTCTGAAGAGGAGGAGACTAAGGGGAAACCTTATTGCTCTCTACAACTATCTGAAAGGAGGTTGTAGAGACATAGGTGCCAGTCTTTCTCTAAAGTAGCAAGTGATAGGGCAAGAGGAAATGGCCTCAATTTGTACCAGGGGAGGTTTAGGTTGAATACTGTGAAAAAGTTATTCACTGAAAGGGTTGTCAAGCACTGGAACAGGCTGCTGAGGGAAGTGGTTGAATCACCATCTCTGGACATGCTTAAAAGTCGTGTAGATATGGTGCTTAGGGCCATTGTTTAGCAGTGGACTTCGTAGAGTTAGGTTAATGGTTGGACATGATGATCTTATGACACTACCAAATAGTCAGTAGAAGACAAAGCAGGCAAAAAGTTAAAAAAATAAATAGAATTTGTAGGACTTTTGGTATGCCATTGAGCAAAAAGGGAAGGTAGCTTTTATTAAAATTACTTTCTTCCTTTTTAATAAGAAAATGGCCCAAAAAAGTGAATTCCTAGGCTCTCTCTTTTTCACCATATGCTTACATGTTCTTCTATTTATTATCCTTTGATTTACAATGTATTATTTTAGCACTCACTCTTTGGACAGAATATCTTTGTTTCCAACTGAGAATATATGTATCTATTCTGCAGTCCCATAAATAAGCACATATCTACTCAGAAGCCATTTCAGATGATCATTGCTTACACAAGAAGAATTTGTACAGCTAAAGGCTGACTGAGTTTAATCAATAAACAAGTGCATGGTATTTTTAATAGTAAATTTTTCAGCTCCATGAAATATGCATGATCTGTAAATTTCCACGTTTATGTTTCTGTAAACATGTATTTTTGAAGGTTTGCACGCAACAAAACCATCGTTGATTTAGAAGTACTTGCACAGTTGCCTGTTTGTTACTTGATTGACTTGGGATAACTATTGAAATCTCCTTCAACATGATGCTCCTACACCAAATTAAAATTCTAACACGTGACTTTATTTTTTCTACAATTTAAAGATTCAGCTAAATATTTCCTTGTTATTCTGGAGTATTCAGTAGCAGATAAGTATGTTGTTACAGTAAAAAATGGTACAAATTCCATAGATCATGAATGCTCAAAAAATAAGGAACAAAAGCTATTTTAAGTAATGAACAGGTTGTAATGCTTGAATGTCCTTCTGCTGAAATATGGTTCTCAAGCTTTCTGAATAGAGGTAGGGATTTGGAACACATCTTTTCATGACATTACAGTTAGTAACAGTGTTTTATGTGAAAATGATTTTTTTCATGTTTTTCTGTATTTCTCGTATTTCTTAGTATTTAATATTAGTATTTCTTAGTATTACTATTATATGACACCAAGCTGTGTGGTGTGGTCGACACGCTAGAGGGAAGGGATGGCATCCAGAGGGACCTTGACAGGCTGGAGAGGTGGGCGCATGCCAACCTCATGAAGTTCAACAAGACCAAGTGCAAGGTCCTGCATCTGGGTTGGGGCAATCCCAAGCACCAATATAGGCTAGGCAGTGACTGGCTTGAGAGCAGCCCTGAAGAGAAGGACTTGGGGGTACTCGTGGATGAAAAGCTCAACATGAGTCGTCAGTGTNTTATTGGGGCTGACAAATTGATACAGAATAGTTTTATAAATCTACCCCATTTTTACTACTTCGTAATTCTTTTATTAAAAGGTTAACTAACTTTTTTTTTAAAAGAAATTTTAAACATGAAATATATTTAAATGTAACTTCATTTGTGTTATAACATATTTCTGTAGGTATCATGGCTTTTACAAGTAGTTTCAAATAGTTAATTTTTTTCTACAGTGAAACTCTAGGAGCACTTTTTACGAAGAGACTCCTCCTGAAAATTATGCTTTCAGGACAGAGTGAAACATTCCTATCGTTCACATATGCAATCTTATGGGTATTTTTTTCATGTTTTCCCATCAAAGACAAAAGGAAAGTTTGACTTAACAGTCCTGTGGTTTTGCAGTGATGACAATAAATGGAAAACAACAGAAGCACTGAAGTGAGACAGCAAATTTGATGTGCTCTTATCAAAAAGCTTCATTTATGAGACTTCCACTCTATCAGGATATACTTCCAAATGCTACAACCTAACAAGAAATAAGGCAAGATTTCTAAAAAAAAGTATTCTGTGATTATTAGAGTAATGAAAATAATGAGAAATAAATTGATTTTTGTCCTAGAGATCTGGAAGTATATTTCTTTGTTTCCTGAGTTTGTAAGTTAAGATTAATTTACGTGATGCAGAAAAGCTAATGAACTTTTTAAAATAGAATACTAAATTACAAATGTGTGATTAGTGAATGTTTGTCTTGCATCTTTCTTTGAATGCACCATGCCATACTACCATATGCTAAATTGTACACAGTATTTATTTTTATGTATTTATTGTTGTCAGACCTTCGAGTCAGAATTCTGTTGTGCATGACATTGCTCCATTGGAGAAATAAAAAGTGACTCTTACCTCCTGGAACTTAAAGTATAAGTGCTAAACAAGAGACAGTGGATGAATAGAAAAGGAATGAGACACCAGAAAATGCTGGACAACAAAATTTCCAGTAGGCATAGTTACTTGGATTCCAGATATTTTAGAAAATTCTATAGGCATCACATAAAGCAAGAACTGAAATATTCTTAACCAATAAAGGTGTTTCACCCATAAAGGGAAAGGTCAGCATGTAGGAGCTACCTGAATCACATTCAACATTTCTTTTTAATTATTTTGCAATTCTAAGAGCATATCACATTTCCCTAACCCTGCAGTTTCCTTGATGAGAATCACAGAAACACACTGAGAGGAACATATTTAACATTAATCTTTATATATATTTAATTAACTAATAAGGGTGATTTAGTTTAGCTGTGCATTCTGAGATATCAATAATAATACTTTATCTTCTTATTAACAGGTAGATACTCCATTTCAATAAATTGCCAAAAGGAGCTGCAAAATACTTCAAAGGTAAGAACTGCCTTAAAAAAATACTTCAAATGATCTTTCCTTCTGGTTTACAGTTAGAAAAGAAAATGGAGAATGTTACTTCTTTCTAACTGGCTGATGGCAGGGAATTACAGATGGCTTTAATCAGCATAGACTTCGACTTCCTGTTTGTGAAGCTGTGTTTACGTATAAAAGACAAATTTCCACTGTTCCCTTCTTAGAAAAGATGAATTTAATTTGATAATGCAGAAAAAAGGCTTTGTGTGTGGAAATAATTATTAGAAGCTTGTTACATTTTCATACTGTATTTCATATTGTATTTTCATATTTTTATTTGTGCAAGATTAAAAAAATACTGTAAAACTACTAGAAAATTTTACATGGTTAGGATAGGATTTTCTTTTCAATATGACAACTTGCTAACTTCACTTTTTTTTTTTTTTTAATGATACAACTTTCATTCTTCTAAGAAATAGAAATTTGACTTTATTTCCAATCATTGAATTGATTTTCATAGCTCTTAAGTTTTAGAATAGAGTTTTTTTACTTTCAGTTGGAGGGAACAACTCAGGGTCATTCATTGTTTTTTAGCTACCTCTCCTGTAGCAATAGTTGATTATCTTTTAAGCTGTACTGTCCATCCTTAAAGAGAATGTTCTTGTCTCTCAAGGACATATGTAATAGGATACAAGGTTTCACTAAAAGTATTACTTGTGAGTCATCAAGCCAGAAGAGATAATATGGACATTGTCATCTGTCCTAAACTTGGACTTGGTAACCAGAGAGAAAGCAAGAGCATTAACTTATTGTTCTAGTCATGTGCCTACTTTATTTTAAAACACTGGGGACTTAAAGAGCCTGCTGCATGTCATTTTTGCATATACTTTAATGCATACACTGACAGAGATAGGAGATCCTGTATTAATTAATATTTAGCCATGCATTTCAATATTGCCTTTTTAGAAAAAAAAAAATCCATAATTCTCTCAGCCTCCCAAAACATAGCTTCTGAACTACAGACACTATTGGGTGTAGGTTTTTCCTGTGTGTTCATGGAGGAGAAGAGGAGTTTCTGAAAAAGTTCCACAGCCTCTGGGGATTGTGCCAGATGTGATCTGAGTACTGGACTTTCTATAGAGCAAAAATGTGTAGGTGGAGCTTTTCTTCAGAGAAAATGCAGGTGGTCAGGGTGGAGTATCTACTCTGAGTGAAAAAGTTAGAGGCTCATCTCAGAACATGCTGTATTTCCAGAAAGGGGTCTGATAGACCAAGGACTTCAAGCCTGGCTGTATGTCCCAGAATGCTTGAAATATTCAAATTTTATTCTGGCTCTGATACTCTTATTAATTTTTTATGGTTTTTGTAGACTTAGTTTCAAAAAGTCTTTTTAGAAATCCATTTTAAAGTCCTGATTGAAATCCCAGAGTCTTGTGAGACACTGGAAGCCATTCTCATTATACCTCAGTGTGCTACCTAACTCTCTCTCTGTATTCTTCCAATGCACCTGCAATGCTTAAATTCATCAGAAAACTCAGAATTTTCAGTAGTCTTCTATACTTTCAAAATTGTGAAGGAAATCATACTATTAAAAAAAGGCTGACTTTTTTGTGTGTGCAGATGTGTTGCCACGTTTGTTCCATTTCTCACTTTTTCTTTTCAGGTCTTGTCTTTATATAGAAATATAATTGATGAGGTAATTTGTTACATTCCCAGGTACCTCAGATAGACTTTGATCATGCCAAGATTTAAATAGTATTGGCTAAGTGAAAATATTTCAGTGAAAGCAGAAAAAAGGAACCCTAGAAGTGAGAAATATGTGACAGTTACAGAAAAAAGTAGTGAAAAAAACCCCAGGAGAGTGAAGGAGGGAAAAGAGAGGGTGCCATACTCCCAGGTCCTATTTGAATGCCACTGAGGATCCTCAGGAGAAACATCACTAAAGGACATAAAGTATCAAGAGGAGAAAATACATGCCGCAGTTCTGACAGGTACAGCTAACTATGAAAAAAAAAAGCCCTATTCAGCATAGGAGGTGAAGGGAAGAATAAAACTAATGACATTACAATCCTCTTGAGAAGCTTTGTTTTGTTTATTAAATAAGCCACTCTAGTAAGATAAGTAAGAAGAACTGCTTAGTCTGGCAGTGTTAATTGATGCTGTCCTGGGAGTTTATTGTTATGTATTACTTTTTGTCCTTTCATGTAAAGATGTCAGCACATTGTGCCTGACAGGATGTATTGTATATTATAAATTATTCTAATTGGGATAGAAAAATTGCCATCAATTCTTGCTACCCTGTGTATCTAAGGCATGATTGTAATTTATACGTAATATTAATTCCCAAGTATCAGGTTTATTTTAGGGTATGCTTTAAATTAATGCTGTTTCATGAAGTCCTCAGATTAAAAGTAATTTTATTGCATCCAGTTAAGTTTTGACACATATGGATATGTTTCCGTGCACAAATGCAATGAACATGTGTATACAACATGTATGTGATAGGAAACAAGGACAGGAGATAAAAGGAATGGAACATTTCAAGCCTGACACAAGGTACTTTAAACACAATCTCACACTCTTTCTTAAACAAGACTAGAATTGATAGCAGTAGTATAAACCAAAGACAGGGACTTTATTCTGTCTTTCATATTATCTCTTGAGTGCATGGAATGTAAGGATGGGCATACTATGTTTCGTAAAGGTGGTTATAGCAGCCTGTTTTTTCCCCCTTCTTTTGTAATTCTGAGACATGTAAAGTTTTACAGAAATTTTAAGGCAAAATGAATAAATTTCATCGCAGAGAATTACTTCAGTGATACTATTTTAATCCTGAGAGCAGTTACTTCCAAAGAAGATAACTCTCTATCCTTTTGGATTTCATTTGCATGGTGAGGCTGTTTGTAGCCATTTCAATATATATAAAACAGTTTGGAAGAGGTTTTTTTACCTCTCAAAAAAATACTAGTGTAGATTATTTCTGAATTTCAGTAAAAAATTGTAAAATGAAGATAAGTACTAATTTTAACCCTATTGTCTGTAGCACAATTGAGCAATCAAGTGTGTTTTGTTTTAGGCATCTAACTCTCTACACTGAAAACTTCAAATATTGCTCTTCCTGGTAAAATGTGATGGAAGTGCCTTGAGGGCGAATATGCTAAATATTTATTTATGACGTGGCTTATTGCCTAAGTTTTTTCTGCCTGAAGGCACATATATTAAGTACTAGAGCATTTCAGTTACTTTGTTATTTACTGCCTATGCATTAGGAAGAATTATGAATTCAAGCATATACCATCCATTTTGTTTAAAACCTCATTTGCCAAGCGGGTATGTTTGTAATAGGAAAAAAATATGGTTCCCACCACTGCCATTTTCAGTTATGTGACTAATCCTCTTTCTTTGAGACAGAAATAGCTGTTGTGATGGAAAAGAGAAGGGTCTGTGGTTTAGCAAATAAGAATCTCTTGACAGACTTAGATAGGTAGTTAGTTACTTGGAAGCCTAGTTTTAGGAAAAATCAATGTGACTTAGGAGATGATGTCATTTAGCAGACAAAATAACTTTGGGTAAGATCCATAAACACACTTAGGCATTGCAATACGTAACATTCAGAATGAGCTGTAGGGACCTGGATTCTTTATGTAGTGCACAAAAAGAGTTTAGCGCCTGAGAATGAGATCCACGGTCAAGAATGTAAGGAGTAGAGGTTTACCTGTAGTTAGTCATTAGGAGATCCTAGGGTATGGTGAAAATGGTAACGAAGTGACAGGGTTTCCAATCTATGCTACTAAGTGATTCAGGTGACTAAACCTTGTTCTTGTTTCTTTCTTTAGGAAATTGAAGTGAGGTTACCTTTTTTAAAATGTAATAAGTGATTTTGCCCTGAAGGGCTCAATTAATATGCATTCTACTTACTGTACTCCAGAATCCTACAACTGACTGTATCAGGACCCTTGGAGGTTGTATTAGTGACTCTCGTGTGTTTTTACAATATTATAAGATATCCCCTTTTATGTATTCCTTTGTGAGCAGAATATAATATATAATGAAGCATGTTGGAGGACTCAAACTGAATTCCTGCTCTGTGTCCAACAAAGTGAGGTCCATAATTGTTAGTAATGAGTTGTATTGAGCAATGTAATTTCTTCCTGTCCTGTTGAATTGGAATTCCATACTCAGTAAACCAAGAATAGAGTTCAGGTCTACTGCCATGCATATGGATTCAGTATGTAGTTTACATTAAATGTACAGTAAATGACATAAATATTCACTGGTTAGAAAAACTATACGAGACTTCCCTTGGCCTGTCTTTGGACATTCAATCCTATTTAAAAAAATCTACATTTTCAAAAAATTGATTACTTTCTATTTGTGGTGTCCTAAAATGCAGACACTACTTGATTTCATATTGTAAGTCCAAAATATTTTCAGTTAAATTGTTTTATCTTCGCTCAAGCAGAGAGGAGAAATGTTCAGGTTTTGTTTGCTTTTGTTTTCTGAAATTCACACAATCTAACATCATTCTAATGCTGATAAGTGTATAAAAATTTGTGAATGTTTTCTTATTTCTTATCTATGAAACAGGGCTTCTTGGTATGAAAATTACTTCTTGTGGAATTTTATAAAGTATGAATAAATCCCAAATCTTCTGCTGCATTTTCTTTTGGGAGACTTTGTACTTTTTTTAAAAATAAAAACATCTGCTTCTAGCAAGTTAGTCTCATCAGCTGGATTTACATAAATCCTCTAATAAGAAATGGGGCTTGACTATAGAAATTCTCCTGCTGACCTCATTTGCCCAGTAGCAAGAAAAGGCAGGAATCTATTCTGCCTCTTTGTGTTAGCATTTGGCATGCCTGTTAAAGAGATTTAAATTTACATTTCTACAATGCATTGGGAGAAAAGAAGTAGCAGTCTCTCAGTGTGGAATAGTACGTTACTGGTCTTCTTTTCTTGGGGTTTTGCTTATTTAATCTCTCTCTCTGTATATTTGTCACAACTGTCCCTCCTCTCTTTGGGATTCAGGATATATGCATTTTCACATAGTCTTGTCTGAATCTGGTTATGCACCCGAGTTCCAGCAAGCATATGGAGCAGACTGGTTTGAGAATGGCTGCATATTCCAGGAAAAAAAATGCATAAATCTCCTGGCCCTTCAGTCCTTCCTTCACCAAAAAGAGTTGTCAGTCTCTGGAACAGACTGCTCAGGGAAGTGGTGGAGTTGCCTGCCATCCCTGGATGTATTTGAAAGATGTGTAGATGTGGCACTTGGAGACATGGTTTAATGTTGGACTTGGCAGTGTCAGATTTGTGGTTAGACTCGAAGATATTAGTTGTCTTCTCCAACCTAAATGATTCTATGATTCCGATTGAGTCCCACTGATGCAGGAAACTCAGAGGAAGACAGGAACCTCTAGCCTCTCCCAGAAGTATTGTACACTGACTGCTCTCCTTTCTGCCTCCTTCACACTTCTTCTTTCTTTCCCAATTGGAGGTACAAGATTTCAAATTTACTCTTCAGTACAGAATCCCCCACTGTCTGTTCTTTATCTTGTAAAGAGTGGGTTCCTCTTTAAAATGCTCTGCTATCCTCAGTGACAGATGTGTCTTGGAGCTTTCTGTTATTTCAAAGTTCAACCTTCTGATACACAGTTTAAAAATGCCATATAATAATTGCTAACACAAAAGGCTTGAGAAAATGACTGTCATATGTTTCAAATTTCTATGTGATTTGTGGACTGTAGCTGTCAGTAACCTAAGAACACACTCAACAATGTATCAGGAATAAATGGCAAGCTATGTTTATTTTATGGCACATAATTTTAACAGTTTAACTGTGGACTCATTTAAAGGTACTTCATTATTCTACCTGGAAAAAAGAAAAGTATTTATATTATTGTTGCCAAATGCTGTGATCCAGTCAAAGTGATTTAAGGAGACAAAATAATATACCCAACTGACAATGTTTATTTGAGGCATTCTCAAGAATGGAAATCGGAAATGTTATTGCCAAAGCAGCACTGTATGTAATTAGATACTGCTTAATAACATAGTTAATGAAGAACCTGAAACTTACTTAGCTGCATTTCAAAACCTCTACATTTTCCAGTTTGTTTCTTCAACTTCTTTTTGCAGAATTGAATTCTTCCTTGAAGCCCAGATTTTGATTTGGTAAACTAGCCAAGGGAGGGTTAAAATGCGTGTCTGAGCTCTTTTGTTATATGTTTTTGACATTTCATTCTTATGCTATTTTCCTTACTCATTCTGTCATGTATTTCAATTGAGCAAAACAAATTAAAGCTGAAAACAAATTTGCTTTCCTCTCTCTTGTTGTTGGTACCTCGAGGTCCTCTTTTCAGAGTGGTTCATCAGTTTCAGAAATTATACATCCCTCATTCAATGACTGTAGTGGGAACAACTTGAGATTCTGCATACACACAGCTGTCAGGAGTGTCTGTCAGGAAGAAATGGAGCCATAGTGCATATCTAACCAGGAAATAAAAAGCAAAGCAAAGCAAAACTTAAGTCTTTCTTCTGAAGGAACTTGCTTATTCCGTACATAGGGTGGAAAGTCCTCAACATATTTGGTAAATATGAGGCTTAGACTAGCATTTTCCCATTGTTTTTTCCCCTGCTTTCTTCCCCCTCCAGGATTCTAATTCTGTAACCCACATACACAAAATGATAATATCAATCATTCTAGCCTCTGAAGTAGTCTTTCATACCTCCTGGTATCCCAGACATATTGCTTTGAATCAATATTGTGGTTTGAGATTTGGTCATCAAAGTGCCTATAATATTTCACATTTCATTATAATTTACTTCTGCCAAGAACTGCTTTCTGTTGATGCATTGCATGGTGTTTCCTTCTAGTAAGTAACAGAAAATGTTGTACATAACATCACAGTTTTTTCAGTCTTGATATTTTAACGAGCATATTTCCATCTTATGATCTTCAGGCTCTGCTAGCTTTCTATTAGTTTTACAAAATTCTGTTTTCATTGATATAATCCAGTTATATCACATGCATAGCCTAAAGATCGCTTCCTTTCAGCAGTTTTTAAATAATAAAGGCATAGTTCACCCTTTTTGTGATTAGTCTCTTCAAATTTTGCATCATTTATGTTACTATAATGATCCACCTCTTTAGCATTAAAAGCATGAGCCTCTCACAGCTGACACATTTTTTCAGTTAGATGGACAGTTCTCTCACTCCTATGCCCAGGCTTTTTCCAGAAGTTGATAGTTCTTTCCTTGTAAAATATATCTCTGACAACATCACAACTGGTTGGTTGTCTCCAAAGACTATGTTATGTGAGTTCTTCATCAGACTCCTGCACTAAACCCACCACAGTTTGTGTGAGTCTGAAGGAGCACAGCCTCTATGCAAAGCAGAGAACTTATTACCTGTTCAAGTCTTAAAAATTTGTTCAAAGACTTTATTGTTAGTCCATTTATGATGACAGTAACCCTTTTAGTTTAAATTAGATTTGCTAAAGGTTAATAAACAAAAGCTTTGTAGTATCTACCTCTTTCTCTGGTGTTATGTTCACCCCTCCTGGGCCACTCTGGCTCCTGAGGTGAGTGGCTTCAGTCTGAGAGGAAGGGGTTATCATGAGCTGTCACCATCCCAGGTTCTCCAGCAGGAGAAGGCTGATGTTCCTAGTGGGGAGGTTCCTTCCCTCAAGCAGTTGTAATGTTTATGATTATGGTTTCCTCTTCTCCTTAGGGTCAGCTTGGGGGCATTATGTTTTTGTTAGCACGCTCTGCATCTTGCTGTTTTGGCATTAGTTTGCAATATTTGTTGTATGTATATGGTGTATTTAACATACTTGGGTTCTCGCTCCTTGTTACCCTTGAAACTCTTTTTCCTCTCTCCCAAAGTTTTATTTCCTGAAAAAACAGTAGTTGACTGTGAAACAGTTGTCTATAACCCTCTGGTATCAATTTGTGCCTCCACCTGAAGGCTTCTGCTATCATCCTGTGTCTGCAGCATTTTAATGAAGGGCCATAGACAACTCTACACAGAACAAGTATTTGGTATTACTGTTAGTTACAAAACATTTCTAACACTAGGCATCAAAGTAGGTGACACCCACTTGGTCATTGATAATTTTGGTTAGAGCTAAACAAGCTAAAACAAGGGTGTAGTCAGGTCAGGACTAGTCCAGGCGAAGCTTGACAAGGCCCATGTGGTCAGTGTATTGCAAAGCCTGCAGCCTGTTGTGAGAGCACTGTATTAGTGGGACTGCAAGACTACACTTCCTTATTTCATGCTTTGATGGGTGAGAATTTAATATATTGGCCACAACGTTTTCCTCTTTCTTTGGTTTTTCTTTTATGCATGTGTATGATTTTATTACACGTTATATTCTTGTTTTGCATTACGGATTTAAAAACATTTTCAAAGCATGATAATTTAATTTCCCTGGTGCAGGATAACGCAGTTCTGCTGTGACTAAATTTGGTAGCCTAATCTGCTTTTGTAAAACTGGCATCTCCTCTGACCCTTTAGTTATATGATTTTGACTCTCGCTGATTTTTTTTTACACATTTCTGAATTATCACTTCTTTGAAACATGCCCCTGAGAAATGTCATTAACTAAAATCTGGTCATGCTTTTTTTGACAATTCATGTCATCATAAAGCATTTAAGTTCCATGTTAACAAAGGGATAATCTTTCAATTTAAAAGTACATGGCAGTTTATTATGGAAGCACTGCTGGGAGGGGAACATATGCTAATTTTGCACTGTGGTAGTTGCACAATGAGGTTTGGATTATGCAGGATTCATTTAAAAAATGCTTAAAACTAAATGCCTACATTTATATTTATGTGTCAGAATAACTGCACTTGCATTTAGAAGTGTTAAGCACTTAGCATCTCCCGCTGAAATCAGTGAAAGTTGCTGAACGTATTCTACTAATAATAGCAACACTGTTGTGATATGGAAGAGTAACATAGCATAGTACTCTAATCATTATTCAGACAAACAGTTGCTTCTTGGCATTGTTTTTTACCAATATCCTATTTTTAAAATAGAAGCAGTATTTACTACTCCCAGCTTTACATAGAAAATCTGGAGACAAAAAAAAGAATGAAAAAAAAGAATTGCATTTTAACACAAGAATATGTACTGCATTACTTGCTTCAGGACTCAATAAGGAGTCAATTCTATTTTTCTGAAATTTTAATTAAATTTTACTTCTGATCAGGTTAGTTGGGTTTTGTTTCATTTTATTCCTTCCTTTCTCTTCCTTCTTCCCCTCCACTCATGTCTATAATATCCTTTAATGGACCACAGTTCAATTACCCTGGAAGGGGTTGGTTTTTTTCACTCTGCTTACAGGAATTTTAACACTTTGACTGTTCAGCTGTGGAAAAGAACATCTACAGCTTTATGTTGTTTATAAAGCGTTTTTAAAGAAGTCTGTTGTGTACAGAATGAAAGTGATTATGATATAGAAAAGTTACTTTGGTTTGTGTAAATTTTTAAAAAGTGAACTTGTCCCAAAATTCTGTGTAGAATGTTGATTCTCTGACATTTATCAGAATACTATAATTTGTGAACATCATTTACCACCGTCATCTGCAGCACAGATTTTACTTTTAACCCTGTATCTCCACTATCTTGCTCTTGCTTTCTGACAGCTTGCCTGTTATGCCATCTTTGAAAAAATATTTCAGTGTGTAATTTGTTTTTCAATATAAAGCATCATACAAAATTATTCAGAACTGACTCTGAAGTGTAGCATTTTTTAAGTTTTACAATAGGAGCTGTAGTCCATTACAGTAGATGTTGAAAATCCTGAAAATAGGACAGGGGCCAAAAACTTGCTCTGGCTATTTGAGTGCCTCAAAATCAGGTTAAGGAATCATGCCCTTTCTTGTGTTCTCTTTCTGACCTACCATAAATTGAACAACGATACAACTTCAGAAGTAGAGGTATGTGAGGTAAGCCTTAAAAATGCCTCTTACACTGATTCAGGAGAGATACAATTGTTTTCTGAATTTTCACAACACATCTACATGTATTAAATCTCAGTGTTTTCAGTGTCTTATGCTATGGAATGGTGTGTTTGAGGAACCATAACATTAAACAGTGGAGTATTTTCAGGTTGATTGAAAACTGAATTGGGATTTTTCAGGGCACACTTACCACCAAATATTGCTAAAGCTCTGTAGGATTCTTGTTTGGTGTTGGTCTTTACTTCCTTCTTTTTAGAGTCTTCATCTTGATTGCTTTGTTTTAGTAGGAAGCATTTGGTCAAAATAAAAAATTATATTCTAAGACATAAAAATGATTTGCCAATGGTTTTGGTTTTCCTGCAGACACACATTTGTAAAAAGCTTGAGTATATATGTGAAGGAGATGTCCTCCTGGTTTTGTTTTTAAATTCCTGACCTGTCATACCTTTTTTCTGCCCTTTCAAGTATCATGTTGAGATAAATGGATGTGATTTATAGAAAAAACTAAGCAAAATATTTATTTTTTAAATGTCTGCATTCTGTATTTTCACTCTACTTTTTAAATAGGTATGTATAAAAATTGTAATAATTCCACTCTAAGACTTCCACATAATATGCTGTAATGCTCTCCTAGGAGTTGAAAAAAAGAACTGGAAAATAATAGAGATCCATGAAAGCATGTTGACATGAAAGCTGCTAACAAGTTAAACTCTCCATGTAACTTCCATATTTACTATTTTCAATAGTCATTAGCATATCATAATGATGATTAATTTCTTTATGCTGCCTCTTTTATAGTATAATGAGAAATTATGGTTAACTGAATTTGTAACCACTTCCTTCCTGATACTGAATGGCAAAGATTTATTTTCCTTAGATGTAAAATAATACTATATTATGTAGCTCATTAAACCATAAAATACGATGGATTTTATAACCTAGTGCTTCTCAAAAAGCATTTTTCAATGACGGAGGACAGGAAGTGAACAGAAATTTGTATCTAGGGTTATGAGGTTTATTTAATACTTTAAAGAAACAAAGGATCTGGAATTCGCCCAGAATACTGGACTTAAAAACTTGCTGAATTACCACAGTACAGAGACCAGAAATTGCTAGAATGAAGCTTGAATTTATACCTCATTACTGTAATGCTCCTCGTTTTGTTGTCAGCTTGGGGCACAAGGTTGATAATCACAATCTCTACTTCCTGCAGAGGTTGCAAATGCAATTACAGATTCTCAATGAACTGATTCACCCTGTTTATGCCCAGTGACAACTTGTAACGTAGGGCAGCAAGTGATATGATTCCAGACCTCTTGATGTACACAAATATTCCGTGTAGGCTTCAGTGAGATAGGGTGAATAACTGTTATTTTACTGCTGACTAAAGTAAAAAACTAGGGAAATTATTTCAGTCACACAAGAAGTGAACAATGTTTAATTTTCCTGGCAACATGAAAATCAAACTGAAAATGATTCATGTTAAGTAAAATATTTGTTTTAAGCAATCTTTTCCTTAATTTTTTTAAATTAAGTCAAAATTTCAGTATAAGGAGATAAATACCAAGAGAAATAGTGTAACTTTAGGATATTAATTTTTCAGGATATCTCAATTAATTTTTGTGTTTGAGCTGTAAATTTTTTTCTTTATCCTTTTGAGTAAATTTCTAATTTTAAAGAAAAATATTTCAGCCATCTCAAGCTATAGTCCTAACATAATTGATCAACAGACTTGTACATTCTATGTGTCTTTATTTTTTAAGTGATAATGTGGTGATTTTAGAATAAGCCAAAACTTTTTTTTTTGCATCACCTTACAAGTGTATCACATTTTAGAATGATGGAGGGTATTGTAAATTAAAGGTGTTCTTTTCTTATGGTGAAAGTCTGCCAAATTCTAAATAGATTTTTTTAATCTGTCACCCAGTCTCCAATAATTTTCTTCAAAATAACAGACAAAGCAAGCCATAAGTTTTTCAGACACTAATAAAATACGCAATGCTTGGCGCTTTTCGTGTTGGCTTTACAGCAGCAGTTAATTAACAAATGCTATTCCCATAGCTAGTCTGCTATGTTTGATCTCCATGTGCTAAGATATTTGACAAGATAGGTGCTATACCTAGCTTGAAATTTTTTTTTTAATCAAAACCATCAATTCTAATGTCATCTTACTCAAAACAGAGGGGCTGGGGAGAGTCTCATATTTGCTAAGTGGAAAAGACAAAAAAAATATTGGGAAAATTATTGGTTTTGAGCTTTGAGTTAGATGCTACAATCAATGGAGGTTTTGAAATAAATAAGCAAGAGAGCTAGTGAGACATCTGTGTCAAAATACACTAATGCTCCAAATTGGTATGGATTTAATTGGGAAAAATCATAAAGCTATTTCATACTCCAGCTATACTGAGTAAACCAGATCTACTCCTCCTCCTTTCCTTAACAGAAGCCTAAATATTCACTGGTGTGTGAGAATATTATCTAGGAATGGAAGAAAAATATATCCATATATTTCCTCTGCTTCCAAATTGACAATTTAATCATGCTCTTATCTTTCGAAATTAGGTGGCCAGATTTTTGATGGGTATACAGGTGCTATCAGTTTTCAGGGTAGAGCTTTCTCATCAGTGTTCAAGGTAAACTAATCCAGAAACATTTCAAGAAAGCAGTTTTCTCCTTTATATTTGAGCTGTGACGTCTCAAGCAAAAACATTTTTTGAGGTTTAGAAATTTTGCTGTAATCTTTTGCAGTAGTAGCAAATAATGTTGATAAGAGTATTACCTCTCAGTTTAACTTTGATAGTTGCACTTAATATGATGGGAAGGGTGTCAACTGTTTCAAGAAGTCTTTTTCATTGACAGAATCCACAAGAGTAACAAAAAATAGTGGTCTTAGGAATGGCCTAAAAAGCCGATTTATTCACACTTTCTGAATCCCCAGTTCATATTCCATTCTTTGGTTCATGTAAGAAGGTACTGGATCTCTATTTCCTATACAGAACTTACTATTTAGAGTAATAAGAAATGTAGGCAGAAGTCTTTGCGACTTTGTGTAATTTCAGAATTTCATATGTAGAATTGCGATATTTTCTGTTGCCCCAAGAAAATTTGGTTGGTTGGTTGATTTTGCTTTTGTTTTGAACTCCAGTACTTGGACAACAACTCTTAATAACAAATTCCTCAAATCTTATTGATGTGAGGTATTTATTCATGTCAGTCTAGACACAAACTACGTGTTGGTTTTTTTAATTCACAAAAAGGGTTCTGATTATTTTACAGATCTATTTACATATTTTTGCAGATCTGCCACAAAAAAACCCATCATGGTCATGGTCAGAAGAAAAAAATCAGGAATGTAATTCAAACTCATCTGATGTGCAATGTCCAGAATATGTAATTTATATCTTCAAAGTCACACATCACAATTCTTGTTCCCCAGTCATCCAGGTTAGGAGACCAATGATCATCACTCCCCCGCTGTCCTTGCTCAGTAAGACAGAGCTGGATTCTTCAATTTTTGCAAGACCTACCCTAAACCAATATTATAGGACTATCTTCCTGCAAATGTGGATCAGCAAATGAAGTTGGAATGAGTTCAAACTGAAAAAAGTACCAAGAGGTATATTCCCAACACTGTCTTCTCTCTGTGCCCATACCCTTGGAAACTAAGGAATATTTCTGGGAATGGAGTGCACATTGAATTTTATAGTTGAATCTGGGAAAGCTGATCTTTTAAGTAATATTGTTCAACAAATCCACAATGTGTTACACAGAACAGCATATTGCCAAGATATTTTATCAGCCTGTTTTCCTAATGGAATGCCCTTACTATATTGATTCAGCCAAACCCAAATGAACTGAAGGTAAGTCTGCCAAACTGCCCATTTAACGTTGCTTTCTTCTACATACAGAACAGCGTATTATAGTAAGAGAGAGACTTAGCCTTTTTGACTTCAAAATTTAAATAGATCTGCAGGCTTGTCAGCCTTTCAGCAATTGTTTTGTGGGAGCTTAATGCCATAGCATCTATATGATCTTTCAAATGGGTATATAAGTGAGTAAAAGCAATTGGGAACATGGGCATTCTTCACCTGTGTGTTTCACATTCTATTTAAATACTCTTGAATTTTCTGAGCAGCTACGTTGTCTACAACTGTTATGTGGGGTTTAGGAAATGCTTTACTTGGGACAGTTCTAAATATCAGAGAACAGGGTACAAATTATTCTTACCACCTGTTTTGATCTAGATTATTCACCAAGTACCTGATCTTATGAGTAAATCACATTCTAATTTTTGTATTTTTACTCACCAAACTTTCTCACAAAAAGAGAAAAATGTGTATGTAAAGAATTTAGCTTTGAAAGTGTCAGTAGTATGTTAGTATGACAGGTAATGAGGCAATTTGGCAGAACGTCAGAAACTAATTGAGCTCAGCTCACATCAGTATAGCTTTTTGAGCTGAGGCTGTGTCTTCTAAAATGAACGGTAGAATTACATAAGACAATATGACATGTACAATTTTAATTGGAAGCTCTAATTTAAAATATTTAAAGCATGTTTAGAATAATTTGTGAATCTACAAAGACACATTCTTATCCAATTAATTGTCTCTTCAGTGCATCGTATAATGACTTAGTGTCAAAAATATAAATTATGAAAGTCTCTGCACGTATAAATATTAAAGCAACTTTTAAAGAGAAGGGATTTAGCTTCAGTAGAAGGAAGGTCTCAAAACTGCACACTACTATGTAAAATTAACATGGAATTTTGTAAGATAGCTGTTAAAATCCATTAATGTTAAAAATACTGTTTAATTTAGAAAGTAGAGCTTTGATTTGGTCACACAACAAAGGAAGATTGTAAAATATAATGTCAAAACATTTCAAAGATCATGAAATCATTTTGTTAACACTGATTTTTAAATATTTAATATTAATTTCTAAGTGTGTTGTTACCAGAGCATTGCCACACATGTTTTTCCTTTATACTGGGATTGAAATGGAAAATCTGTTAAGATAAAGTTTTAAAGGATAAATGTCTCCCATAAAATGGAATACTAAAAAATTACTTGATGAGAAGGTGAGAGATTGTAAACCTACATCAAACTGTTGTTTGAATCATGTCCATGATTCACTTCTGAACTATTTTTATTTTCCATGTTCTTTGACAATTTGCTTTGTGGGAAACATACACATATAATAACATTTCCTGCCTGCCAAATTCACAGAATCACAGAATTACAGAATGTCAGGGATTGGAAGGGACCTCAAAAGATCATCTAGTCCAATCCCCCTGCTGGAGCAGGAACACCTAGATGAGGTTACACAGGAAGGCGTCCAGGCAGGTTTTGAATATCTCCAGAGAAGGAGACTCCACAACCTCCCTGGGCAGCCTGTTCCAGTGTCCTGTTACCCTCACTGAGAAGAAGTTTCTTCTCATATTTAAGTGGAACCTCCTGTATTCCAGTTTGTACCCATTACCCCTTGTCTTATCATTGTTTGTCACCGAGAAGAGCCTGGCTCCATCTTCGTGACATTCCCCCTTTATATATTTATAAACATTAATGAGGTCTCCCCTTAGTCTCCTCTTCTGCAAGCTAAAGAGGCCCAGCTCCCTCAGCCTTTCCTCATAAGGGAGATGCTCCACTCCC
>VYZX01030763.1:24471-41871 GCA_013401335.1 Brachypteracias leptosomus
CCAGTCCTCATCAACCGAGGCAAACTTCTCCATTGTCCTGGCTTCTTCTGGGGCCTCAGGGGCACGGGGCTCCTCAGGACAGGCTCTGGCTGAGTAGACAGAGACAAAGAAGGTATTCAGTAACTCTGCCTTCTCTGTACCTTCTGTCACCAGGGCACCCTCCCCGTTTATCAGTGGGCCTACATTGCCTCTGGTGTTAGTTTTATCTGCTGTGTATTTGAAAAAGTGCTTTCTGTTGTCCTTGACCCTCTCGCCAGGTTAAATTCTAAGGAGGCCTTAGCTTTCCTAGTTGCCTGCCTACACCCCCTGACAATAGCCTTATACTCTTCCCAAGTGGCCAGTTCCTCCTTCCAAGATCTAGAAACTTTCCTCTTCCACCTAAGCTTATCCAGCAGTTCCCTGTTTAACCAAGCAGGTCTCCTGGATCCCTTCCTCGACTTCCTAAATTATTCAAATTGCAAATGAAAACCTGGATACGCTTAGTAATATGAAGCATGATATTATATTAAATCACTGGAAGAAGGGGGAATATTATCTCAGTTTTTTTGGGTAGCAAAGCTGTTGCTTAATAGACTGAGTTGATTTTGCCTCAAAGTCAGCAGCAAAATCAGTGATAACACTAGGAGCAGAAACAGGACTTCTTACGGGTAGCATCCTCAGTGGCTCTCAGTCTTTCTCTCATTTTCCCTTTTTCTTTTTTTAACATCTTTCCAGGGAGAAAATGGCAATACATATTTTGTTCTGTTGTGCAAGTAGTCTGAAGCAATAGAATTTCTTATGAAAAGCATCCTTGCTGCCCTTTCTTGATAGTCTTCTGTGTTTATTAAAATTTCCAATTTTTCAACAGTGCTATGCCTTTAAGTCATTACATCAAAATGCCTGGATATCAAGCAGTAAGAGTTATTTCATATATTTTTGTTTAAAAGCATAAATAAATTGCTTCCAAAGTAAAGGCACTTTAACAAATTTGATATCATGCATTAATTAGCTTAATCCCTTATCAGTATTACTAAACCTGCGATATTTAAATTCCTAACTTAATCTGACTCCATCCTAATCAATACCTGCTGAAAATAGGGTTTTGAGATCTCTGTGGAATCCTGAGTACTTCTGATAGAAAGTATGATATGTCAAGCTTATTCTTATAATTAAGTAACTGTGGTATACAGAATAATCTTATCTCACAACCACACAACATTTTAAAACTGGGAAACCGAAAGTGACTTTTTATTCACAGTTTCTGAGTCAACTTGGGAGTTG
Source organism: Brachypteracias leptosomus (assembly GCA_013401335.1). Lineage (NCBI taxonomy): Eukaryota > Metazoa > Chordata > Aves > Coraciiformes > Brachypteraciidae > Brachypteracias > Brachypteracias leptosomus. The sequence goes on from VYZX01030763.1 coordinate 25,732, forward strand.
TTGGATATTTCTAACATTTCTGTACACCTCTTCATAGTACCAGAGGAGTGCATCATTAATTATATCTGAGTTTGATATTACTGACTTTATTCCCCCCAAAGAAACATATATTTTAGCACATTCATAATATATAAAATAAATTTATGAACATTTATTAACAGCACAGACAAATGTGTTGCACTTGTTTTGATTAGCCTCCTTTGACAATTTTTCAATAACCCTTTACTAGTGACTGCTACTATGAATATCAATACCTCTTTTCACAAGCTGTCTCCAGCTCATTTCCGTGATTGACTATGAGGGCTTGAATGGCATGGACACTGGAAGTCTGCCTAAAAGCATTGACAACTTGAATGATTATCTTGCATCATTCATGGTAACTCTGGCAGGTTGTCTGAGAATAATTGTGAAAGAAATGCAGCTCATTGCAGAATCAACGTGATGTGTCCATAATGGTTCCCTTGAAGCTGCTGGAGTTTACTTGGTCAATGAAAAAAGTAATTTGGTATATTTTACTGAAAGACTGGATGAATTGAGTTTACTGTACGCCAGTATATTTTCAGAAGTGTTATCTAGCTTCCTCTTTAAAATTCTGTAAATTATTAAAAATATAAAGTTATGACATTCTAAGTTGATATTGGTACTCGTCTGAATTGTTCTTTCTTTAAAAAAGATTTACAGTGATACATAAAATATTAAACATAACATTGTGGGATGAAATTTAGCACTTCCAGGTATGAAATTATTTTTCTTGGTTCAGAATTTCATTTGGCACACTAAATGTATTCAATTTTCCAGTATTATTTACAAATGGATTTTTCTCCATTGATTCTACAAAGTGAAGTTTCCAGATGATTCTATTTAGCAAATGGTGCCATATTCTGGACGTAGTATTTGTAATTTTTATTTTAAAGCTATTTTTAATTGAATAGTAATTTTAATAAGGAAATCATTTTCTCAACTCTTTTGTCAACAAGACATATGTAACGATCACCATTATTTTTGCCTATTTAATACCACCAACACTTACCCATTTCACCACTAAATCTGAAAAGGTTTGTATTATTTCTGACTTTTTAAATTAAATTGTATTAAATAAAAATACTAATTTTAAAATTAACATAGTTAAAGCTACCCTCTAAATCCCATGCATCTGGCACAAAAAAAGAATCATATTTGCTGAACTGTTATTCTCACAGTTGTAGTAATTCTTATGTTATTTCATAATTTTAACTGGATAAGCTCAATCTTATCATAAATGCCTAAAAACTTGTAGACCAGTACTGCAGATTAATGATAATTTGTAATATGAAAGCACTGGATGTGCAGCTAAGTCATTTTATGTTAGGAACATAAAGTGTGTCCAGTGAAAGATGATTTGTGTCAGCTAAAACTGTAGCCTGAAGCAACACTTGGTGGGTTATTACTTTAATCTAGTTATTGCAGCCTTGAAGTGTATGTTAGTAAGCTGAGGGTAAAAATGTCAAAAGCACAGTTGAGACTGATCACTAACAGTTTCTAGAAAAAACAGAAATCTGTCCCATGTATTATTTTTCTGAAGTTGGTCAACTGAAATTGAAGTCATATGGACTGTGGGTTATTTTTAAAATATCAGTTATTTCTAGAAAAAAAAACCTTTTCCAAACTTCCATAATGGGAATTAACATGCAAAAAAATATTATTGTTATTCAAAAAATTGAAATTACGAAAAGTTAAATTTGCCATTGCTGTCTGTTTATTAAATTAATGTCAGTGCTTATGGACTGATAGTATTATTAATTCTTCAGTACATTACTATTGCATTAAGCAATGTTTAACAGAAAGAAAAAAAGGTTAATTTTGTCAAAAGAGATAATCATATCTCTGATTCCTAATAACCTGCACTTAACTGCAGCTTCCAGACCATGGTTACTGACAGAATCACAGAATTACAGAATGGTTGATGTTGAACAAGATGTCTCTATGTCTTTAGGTCCAACTTCCCTGCTCAGGTAGGGTCGCCTAAAGCTGGTTGTCCAGGACATGGTTTGTCCAGACAGCTTTTAAATATTGGCAAGGAAGGAGACTCCACAGCCTCCTTGGGCGGCCTGTGCTCAGTCACCCTCACAATAAAAAGTGTTTCCTGATGTTCAGATGAAGCCTCCTGTGTTTCAGTTAGTGTGCATTGCTACTAGTCCAGTCTCTGAACACCACTGAGAAGACTCTGGCTCCACCTTCTTAATCCCTCCCTTCAGATATTTGTTCACAGTGATGAGAGTCTTTTCTTCTCCAGGCTGAGCAGTCCAAGGTCTCTTAGCCTTTCCTTATAGGATAGATGCTCCAGTCTCTTAGTTATTCTTGTGGCCCTTCACTCAATTCTCTCTAGGTCTGTCTTGTACTGAAGAGTTCAGAACTGGACAAAGTACTCCAGATGTCGTCTCACCAGTGCTGAGTAAGATAGTAGACAACCAGTTAGCAAAGATACCTGAATTCCTGAGCCACTAAATACTACTTACTCCCCATTCCTGGAGACAGGCATAGCATAGGACTGTCTCCAGCACCGGAGATGGGGGTGACCAATCTCTAAATAAACGGAACATTCCTAAACTTATTTTTTGCTTTTTAACTTTTGTTCAGAAGCATGATGCTACATATGCAGTTCAAATTACATTTATGGATGGAATCAGAAATTGATTTTTACAATTTATACTATACAGTGCTTATCATTTAGAATGCATTACTTGCAAAGTGCTGAAAAGGTTTTACTCATTTTCCTTAATTGGAAATTGTGGAGTTACCTCTGAAAGTTGAATACTATAGCTGTTCTCAGTGATGTCTTTATTTTCATTGTAGAAAAGTTAAAAAGAAAATGGACAGTGGACTGACATTAACTGAATGTTGGTAAAGGTTTAAGAGCTAAAACTTACCATATATGTATGTATATTTCTTACATATGAAATTTTAGTCTTCATCGCAGTGCCATTACAGACATTCTTGGGGGAGGGGGTTTGTTATGGCTTTTATAAGCCATTGTGTTTAATAGCGTATATAAAGAGATAACATAATGTGAGAATTTTCACTTTGAAGTACCATAGTAAGATACTGGATTTAATGTGTTTCACAGGCTGCAATAATTCTGTCTCATTCATATTTTAAAACAGTTATTATGTCAGTCTGCATAAATATCTATGTGTATTGTTGACATATGAGTTTATTCTAGACATGCAGTAATTATTCTAGATAAATTGGAGATCTGTAGCTCCGTTCAAAATTCATAGTTACCTACTAAATTACTGTATTTCATTACTCTGTTTTTAAAGGTATTTCCAGCATTTTTCACACCTATATATTGCATTATTTTCTCACATACATTTAAAAGGGAAAAGGATTGCATGTTTGCCTTGAACTGTCAGTGTTTGGTTTTTTTTCTGCTGTACATTTGAGATCCTCATCCCATATCTTACTTCCTTCCATGGATGAAAAATACTCTGCTGTGTTTGAAGAAATGATGCTTACTTAATCCTAACCTTCTACTGATGAACATTGTGAGGCTGTGGTGGAACCTGGAAAATATTATACTGCCCTATAGGTACTACTAGTGACATATTTTTTAAGTGACATTCTTTCTGCATTATATTTCTTTAAAAGTAGAAAGTGGAATCATGAAAGCATTACATTTCCTGGTAACTCCCTGCTAATTGCCATGGGAGTCATTGCACTGCACAGTTCACTGAACTTACTGAATATGAACATAAGCTTCTGGAACAGAACCTTGAAAGCACAAGCAGCAAGTTATCAATAACTCAGTGGTTTTTCAGAACTTCTTTTGGTGCTGAAAAACCACTCGCAGTACTCTGTCTTCTTTGCTACCACTAAACACTGACCTTAATTTCAAACAAGAGTTGTACAATTTACTTTATTTGGCTCCATAAATGAGTGAGGGCTTTATTGCATATGCTGTCAGATAGCTTGTCTAGAAAGCTAAAAGCTGCTGGTTGATAATGAGTGTAGCATAAACAAGAAAAGTGAAAGTGTCCTTTATTCATGATACAAAGGGTGTGCCTTCTACAGGCACATGCAAGCATCTGCTAAGTTTTGGTACTGTTACTGTAAAATTTTCTGGCTTAAGGCCAGTACTGGTTAAAAGCAGTGATCACGGAATCACGGAATGTTAGGGATTGAAAGGGACCTCAAAAGATCATCTAGTCCAATCCCCCCGCCGGAGCAGGAACACCTAGACCACATTGCACAGGAATGCGTCCAGGCGGGCTTTAAACGTCTCCAGAGAAGGAGGCTCCACAACCTCCCTGGGCAGCCTGTTCAAGTGCTCTGTCACCCTCACCGTGAAGAAGTTTCTTCTCATATTTAGGTGGAACCTCCTATGTTCCAGCGTACACCCATTGCCCCTTGTTCTATCATTAGACACTGCCGAAAAGAGCCTGGCTCCATCCTCCTGACACTTTCTTTTAATGTATTTATAAACATTAATAACGTCATCCCTCAGTCTCCTTTTTTCCAAGCTAAAGAGGCCCAGCTCCCTCAGCCTTTCCTCATAAGGGAGATGTTCCACTCCCCTAATCATCTTAGTGGCTCTGCGCTGGACTCTCTCCAGCAGTTCCCTGTCCTTCTTGAACTGAGGAGCCCAGAACTGGACACAGTATTCCAGATGAGGTCTCACCAGGGCAGAGTAGAGGGGGAGGAGAACCTCTCTCGACCTACTAACCACACCCCTTCTAATACACCCAAGGATGTCATTGGCCTTCTTGGCCACAAGGGCACATTGCTGGCTCATGGTCATCCCGCTGTCCACCAGAACCCCCAGGTCCNAGAGTCTTATAATCATCCTAAGTGGCCATCCCCTCCTTCCATGATTTATAGACCTTCTTCCTCTTGAGTTTGCCCAGCAGTTCCCTATTTAACCATGCAGGTCTTCTGGCTCCCTTTCTTGACTTCCTACGTGATGGGATGCTCTGATCTTGCGCTTGGAAGAAGTGGTCCTTGAATTCTAACCAACTATCTTGGGCCCCTTTACCTTCTAGTACCCTGTCCCATGGGATTTTCCCTAGTAATTGCTTGAAAAGGCCAAAGTTGGCCCTACTGAAGTCCAGGGTTTTGATTCTGCTGCATCTTCTGTTCCCGCCACATGAGATCCTGAACTCCACCATCTCATGGTCGCTACAACCAAGGCTGCCCTCAACCTTCACTGCATCAACCAGACCCTCCTTTTTCATGAGAAGAAGATCCAGCAGTGCTCCTCTCCTAGTTGGCTCATCCACCATTTGCATCAGGAAGTTGTCATCGATGCTGTAAAATAAAAATCTTTTATTATGCCAAGTTTAAAATTGACAAGCAAAGCATGCACATGTAAGAGAGTTGCTAATCCAGCCATGCTCATTAAAAAAAAAAAATCTTGACTCACGTAGTTTTAAAGAACTTGCTTACATGCAGATTCATAACATGCTTTCATATACATACAGGTTCATAAATTAATATTTATGCAGTACATAAGCATCTTCTAGGTCTTTGTATATCCTAAAAAAGAAATGCAAACTTAAAAGCACGTGGTTTGGTATTAAGCTCTTGGTATTGTGCTGCTGTTAACATTTGTAAACTTTTTTATCACATTCATAGTGATGCTACGTATTCATGGTATTACCATTTCCTTCATGCTCTAGTTACTATTCTTTTTAGTTTAAATAATTCCATAGAAACCTGAAATGTGATATGTCACCTTCTAGCTATGATTTCTAAATCTGCTATAAATTTATATAACTTTCAGAAATTATTGTTAAGCTTCAGAAACTACTGTGAGATCAAGTGAAAATAAAAAGTGAAGCTCAGGAAGGCTATATGAATGAATGAATGTAATAAAAGCCAGAAAGTTCCAAAATCCATAGAAGTAAACTGAAAGATTTGTATTGGTTTCTTGGGATTTTGGATTAGGATTCATCTTTATCAAGATTGCCCTTACTGTTACAGTTCCTACGTCTAATCCCTTTCTATATCATGTACCTGTAACCAGTATAGTCTTAACTGCAAAGTTGCTTTATATACTTAATGTTTGAAGGATGTCATTACAGCAGTGGCAATTTATTTCTCTGATTATTCTGTTATAGTTCTCTTTTCCCCAGCAGAAAAGAATATCGGCTATTTTTATGTGTCACCTTTTTTCTCTCAAACCAAATCAATCTGTATAATCATCCAGCATTTCTGTCCTGATGACCAGGAGAGAAGGTGGACTCTTATATGTGGACATTTTAGGTCCATGGTAGAAACAGGCCTGAACTGGAACTTCAGCTTTAACCTTTGTCCAGGATTCAGACATTAAGTTAGATCAGGACAGTTTGTTTGGGTTTTTTTTTAAAGGCATATGAGATGACATTTTGAGGGCCACAAATGGACACAATTGAGAATTAACTGCTGTTTATTATTTCTAATGCATGGAAGCCTTGTAGATTTTACATGTTTTGATAATGATCTGTAACTAAACACCATTTCAATTGCAAAATTTAGAAACAGAACAGAATCTAGGTAATGTAGTTCAAAACAGCCCCATCTGTGATATATGTGCAATTGGGAAGGATTCCTGCTACAAAATAATGGTAGGGAGCAGTTTTGGTAGTGCGTGAGTAAAGGTAAATAAACAAATTAAATGCATGTATTTCAGAATGACACTCGAACATTTTTTATTTTCATTTATTTTTTAGCTTGTAGTAGAAGAATTTAGTTATGAAGCAGTAATGGATAGTAAAACATGTGGAAAATATATACTTACCGTAATATGACCAAGATTATGTGAAGGTCATCCACAAATGAAAAAGTAGCACATACTTTAATGAAGTGCAGAAGAAACTGGCCACAGCTTTTTTAACTGTAGCAAACCAAATTAAATAATATCTCCCTGAGATTCTAGTAACTAATTTTTGTGATTTGAGTTCATCTAAGTGCCACCTTGGCCCAATCTTTTTTTCATCACCACATCTCCCTCCATGAAATCTCATCATGCCAGCTGCTGCTCAAATGGGAATTTCCAATTCCAGCTGAAAAACAGATAAAACATCCTGAACATAGATACTTCTTCTTCTTAAATGAGTTTCACAGTTCATTCTGCAGCTAGAGTGTAAAGAGCTTCATTTTGCCACTTGAATTATGGCATTAGAAGCAATCAACACTGTCATTGAACTACTGCACATACAGACTGAAATAAAATAGTCAAGTACTCTTTTAAGGAGGTATGACGGTTCTTCATTCATAGCTCTGAAATAGACTGCACAGTATTGTTCCTAACTGAAGGCTGCAAAATAGCAAAGATGAAAAGAAATGTTGGTACTTTCTTTAACACCCTGTTCAACAGATTATACTTTAAGTCCCACCTACTTTTCTTCATATTTAGAAGAGGGAACTATCATCCAAGGGTGAGAATGACTTTACATTAGGGATAGTTCCAATACATGAAGGTAAAAAGTCATTAAAAATTTCAGAGTTTTAATTTTTAAGGTTTTGAAACTGGTCATCAAAAGTTAATAATTTTGAGTTGCAGTATTGGTTTATTAAGAGCTTGATTACTTTCACAGCTTTTTAAGTTGTATTTTTCATTTTTCATATTTCAATAACAGAAAAAACATTAAGTCCATATTAGTACAGCCCACCCTCAAATACAGAAAGATCCTTACGCTCCAACTTCATAAAGGGTCTTAACCTAGGGGGAAAAAAAAAAAAAGAATCAGTCATAGAATCATAGAATACCAGGGTGGAAGGAACTTTGAAGATTATCTGATCTAACCTTTCATGGTAAAAGCATGGTCTAGATAAGACAGCCCAGCACTCTGTCCAGCTGGATCTTAAAAAAGTGCCCAATATCGAGGAGTCCACCACTTCCCTTGGGAGATTATTCCAATGGCTGATTGTCCTTCTGAAATGTGTTCCTCTTGTGTCTAATTGGAATCTCCCCAGGAGTGACTTGTACCCATTACCCCTTGTCTTTTCCATGTGGCTCTTTGTAAAAACAGTCTCCATCTTCTTTGTAGCCACTAGAATTCTAGAACATGGTGATAAGGTCTCCCCCAAGCCTTCTTTTCTCAAGGCTGAACAAACCCAGCCTTCTCAGGCTTTCCTCAAATGGCAGGTTCCCTCAGATAGATTATGTCTAGGCCCATTGATTTATAGGGGTTGAGCTCCTGTAATAGTTTGCATGCCATCTCTTCCTTCACTGACGATGGGTCTGTGTTTGCATTGAGCTGGACCAAGGCATGGGCCCAAACAGTGCTGATAAAGATAGAAGTGAAGAAAGCGTTGAGAACTTCTGCCTTTTCAGTGTTGTTGGCAACTAATTCACCTCTCCTGTTTAACAGTGGGCCAGTATTTTCCTTCTGTTTCTGCTTATTTATGTACCTGAAAAACTCTTTCTTGTAGTTTTTGACATCTCTGGCCAATTTCAATTCAAGCTGAGCCTTTGCTTGTCTGACTGCATCTCTGCACACCCTGACAGTATCCCTGTAGTTCTCAATGGATACTCATACACTTCTCTATCTCTGGAACACTTCTATTTTGGTTTTGAGCAGATTCAGAAGCTCCAGTTAAGTCATAGGGTTCTCCTGCTCCACGTACTTCCCTTTAAAGGGAATGAGCTGGTTTTTTGCTTCCAGGAGAGTGTTCTTGGAAAACTCCCAGCACTTGCTAGCTCCTTTGTGCTCCATGGAAGCTTTCCATGGAATTCCTCCCAACTGAGCTCTGAGTGAGCTGAAGTTTACTCTCCTAAAATCTAAGAACTTGGTCTTAGTATTTACCTTTTGCATGCTCGGCAGGATCCCAGACCCCACAATATTGTGATCACTGCAGCCAATGCTGTCACTAACCCAAATATTACAAAGCAGGTTTTCTTGGTTTCTGAGTAGCAAGTCCAGCAGTGCCTCATTCCTGGTTGGCACATGTAACATTTGTAAGAGGAAGCAGTCCTCTACCTATTCAAGGAACTTGATGGATTACATGTGAGCTGCTGTATTGTTCTTCCAACAAATGTCTGCATAGTTGAAATCACCATAAGAATCAGGTTCTGTTGACTCAAAGCCTGATTAAATGACCCAAATTCTGCTTCGTTGGCTTTATCATCTTGGTTTGGAGGTCAGTAGCAGATAGCTACTGCAAGATCCCCCTCGGAGATGACTCCTTTGATCTTGACCTAGAGGCATTCGATAGGGCTTCCACAATTGCCAAAGTTGATTTCTATATATTCAAGGTTTTGTTTAACATAGAGAGTGACTCCTCCATCTCTTCTTCCCTGTTTGTCTTTATGAAACAGCCTATAGCCATGCATCACGATTTTTCAGTCACGTTGTCCCACCATGTTTCAGTTATTACTATGATATCATAGCTTTCTGACTGAACATGGAGCTCTAGTACCTCCTGTTTGTTCCCTAGGTTGTGTGCATTGGTATATATACACTTGAGGTGCTTGATATTAGGTTCACATACTAGGAGGCAGCTAAGGAACATTTGTCACTGCTCTGGTTGGCCTGGCTGATTTCCCAGTTGATTGCAATGGTGGGAGTGTTGCCACTTTGGACCCTGCCCCCTGAGTCCTTCAGTTTAAAGCCCACCTCACCATGTTGGCCAGCCTGCTGTCAGAGATTCCCTCGCCTCTTCTAGACGGGTGGTTCCCATCCCTCCCTAGCAGTCTATAGTCATTGAAAGATGTTCCCATTGTCATAAAAGCCAAAACCCACATGGCTGGTGAGCCATGAAACCAAAAGTTGATTTGCATTATACATCTCTTTCTGACTGCACCCTCTCCTCTAGCTGGTAAAATGGAAGAAAAGATAATGGGCTTCAATACTTTTTGCTTGCATCCCCAGGGCTTTGTAGTCTTCCATGATTCTGCCCAGGTTCTGCCTTGTGATGTCACTCATGCCCACATAAAAGAGTAGCAATAGATAGTAGTCTGTGCTCTTAACAAGGTATGTCACCCTCTCAGCAACATCTCAGACCTTAGCTCCTGGAAGACAGCACACCTGCTTTTGATTTCCTGTCAGGCCAGCAGATGGGCACCTCAACGTCCCTCAACAGAGTCACGCCCCCATGCAAACCGCTGCTCCGTACTCTGGTCTTTGGCTCTTCCCAGTCTGCTTTTTATAGATGGCCTGGGGGTGGCCGTGGTTGCCCTGGCAGCACACAGGCCTCATCAGCCCTGGCGGGTCTTTTCCCTGCCCTGGCCTTTCCCTGCCTCAGGAAAACCCACTGTGCGCTGAGGTCCATCACTCTGCTGTGGCCTGGGCCCTCGGCCACAGGGGCAGGAGTTCCCCTCAGCAACTGACCAATAGTCTTGAAAACAACATAGAAGAGTCTCAGCTGTAGAATATTCAGGTAATGCTCACAAGGAGAGTTTTATTACTCTGGGTAATATGATGTGGTTTCGAATGGGAGACAGAATTTGCATCTGAAGCACAGAACTCACCAGTTTATATGAACAGCGTATTTCCTAAGTTTTCCATTGTATCTTGTCCACATTTATGAATAACTAAGCTCTCAAAGACATTTGTGAGTCTCTGAGGGTATTCCTCTTGGTCCTCGTGCCTATTGACAGTATTTTCTTTTATTATTTCACAACTGTGAAATTGTGTCCATAACAAAAATGGATCAAGAAATGCTTAATTCTGTGAAAAGTGTTTTGGATGTTAGCTATAAATTCAATATAATTCACATTTTCCAAGTAAGTAGTAATAGTTAATAGTTAATATTCATAATGTTAAACAGATGGGGTAGAATAAAATATTTAACTATTCTTCCTATGTGACATAGTGAGCATTAAAACTAAGTAGTTGGTTTATGACAACTCAGAGTCATTAGATATGTATTCATAATCATCTTCTGAGAATCATCTTGTTGTTCACTACTCTTTTGAGTCACTTGTCTTTTATAGACTTCTAGCTTTCATTTTTAAAGTCTGAAAACTATCATACATTTTTAAAGTCTAAAAACTATCATTAATGACAACTATATTCTGTATGAATACGTATTATTCATTAGTTTCCCTAAGGTATACAGAAATTAAAAAAAAAAAAAAGGTAAAAAAGAAAGGAGCACTATACTGTGAGGAATGTTAACAATTGACTTTGAATGATAACTACAGCAGCCTGAATCAAATAAGTTTGGAAGATTCCACTCCTTCTGTCCCTGTTTGTAATAAAGCAGAAACATTCCCAAAGCGCAGCAGCTGAGCCTGCCCTTTGAAGCCAAGTAGAATCCACCCACTATGACATGTAGTGAGCACTAGAACCCCAGTGGCAGTGATTGGGTCCAAGGTACATTTTGAGGCTTTGCAATGTGAGGAACAAGTTTCAGAAGTGCCGCGTGGTTTGTGAACTACATTTGGAAGAGTGCCAACAACTGCTATGCGGAAACTAAAAGCCCCGAAATATCTGAAATACTTATCTGAACGAGTATCAGTCAAAGGCAGAACAAGACTGTTTACAACTGTAGCATGCATTCAGCCAAATTACATTTGCAAATTAGTGTTTTGAATCTATAGACCTAAAAATAAAGTAACTTAATGGGTTGAAACCATTTTTGCTAAGGAAAAATGTATCTGTGCCAACAGCTTATGCATGAAGTTACAGCCTGTTTCAGCCCAATGCATTTTGAAATGACCGAGATATTAAACTCACAAACAAGGTTGTCAGACAACAAATCAAGCTGCAAATTAGCCTTCTAATCTTATAATCTGGTTACAGCTGCCAAAGTACAACTGACAATTGATTTGCTGTTTGCTGTCCAACACAAAATGTCATATACTCTTTTTGATGAGAGCCAATGAGTACATTAAGTGTATAGCAGCCCATGTCCTCCCAACTCCACTGCAAATAGTCCTAAATTACTAGGGTCATTATCTGTACAAATAAACCTACTACTAGCAAAATGCAAAGCAGAATTTATACATAACTCTTCTACATTTATTCACTTGCAGGAAATGTGTATTCTTGATTTTCAGCAGGTATATAAGGTAGGTTTGTTTGAGGTCATTCAATGTGCTAGCTTTCATGACTGTTGTAAAAGTAAATATTTTCAGTAGCTACTTTTGTAGGGTATCATGAATTATTAATAGAGTGGTGTGTTTACTTGTAGCATTACCCTTTGTAGTTATCCTTAATTTTCTATCCAGTACCTCTGATACGAATTAAATTCACTTTTCCTAGAGGATATATGATATATGACTTCTTGCTTAGAAGATTCAGGACATTTGCTTGTGTTGTTTGGAACTTCTAAACAGAGCAAGGAATAAAAAAAATATGGAAATAAAACATTTGCTGGTATAGTGACTGAAATGAAAGAATAGCACTAAAAATAACAGCTCTTCAATTAATGAAAATAATGTTATGTGGGGGAGTAATTTGTGCTACCTGTCCTGGAAAAAAGCTATTTGGAAAATAGTTCTGTGAAAGTATCTGTGGAAGACTGTGGTAAACCTGTATCCTACTTAAAAAGAAATGTTCGCAGGTGGTGACAGTACAAATATAGGAAAACAGTCTTTTTTTTGTACTGTATGGGAACAACATTGGATAATTAGCTCTAGGGAGACCAGGTAGAAACCTGTGAAAATTCGGTCTCTCACTGAACTTCTACCTCACTGAATTTCCCTAATGGGAAAATTGTCAACAGAAGAGTTTCTGTTAATAGAAACCTGATTAGAAAAAAAATGAAATTGAGGCACAGTTGAAATGTATGGTTTATCATAAAAAAAATGAGAAGAAATTATAAATAGAAGACTTATTAAGAAATGTTGCCAGGATAAATCACTTTAAAAATGATGGGGTTTTTTTTCTTTCAAATGTTCTAAGAATAAATTGACACTTCCAGACTAAATTCTTAAACTCTATGTAGCTAGTTGCTTGTTTGGTTGGTTTTGGGTTTTGGTTTTGGGTTGTATTTAGGGAAAAGTTATGAAACCTTAAAGACAATAGTTTATGAAAGAAATGCTGACATAATTTTAGCTACTGTGTCATAAAAACTGTCATTATACTAATGGATTTCAAAACAACCAACTGTCTGAATAAGGAGATTTGGGAGGAATTGTAAGGTATTAAATATAGAGTAGGAAGAAAAACACATTCTGCCACACAGAGAAATATTTACCTAGTCTTTTTGCACCACTTTTTCAGTATAAACATATATAAATATTTAAAGGGAAAAGAGTAGAACATACTCTATAAGTGTTTCTTTGTTACTATTTTTCTGCCAATATTCATGAAAAATAAATATATTCTGTTGTTATTTGTATTTTCCTGCATTACTACTTGTCCATGCAGGCCTTAGGACAGGGAAATATCTGTTAGGTTTAGAATAATTGGGACAAGAGTGAGTGTATGACCTTTTTAGTGGACAATTTTATAAGGGTTGTATCAGTAATAAGGGAAGAGAAAAACAATTTGTAGTAAAATGGCCATCTGAGATTTCATGCATCCTTCCATGCAGATACACTTTCATAAAAACTTGGGAGAAAAGCTTCCAGAGGTCTAGAAGATAATACAAATGTGAGAGGATAAACTGTACGGGTGATATGAAAAGCAAATGTTTGGAATCTAGTGCAATAATAGAACAGAGATCATGGCAGTGAAATACAAAAGAAATAGTAATGTTAGGGCACAGTAAGTGGCAGAGAATAAGTTGGGCACGTATGTGTAACCGTAATGCAATCACCTGCTGCTTCAATTAGCTCTGAACAATAGACCATAGAATAAGGAACTTCATATTTGTCCTTGAAGTTTACAGCTCAGGCATATCTCTGCCTAATATTCACAAGTGTTAATAGTAATGCTAGGTTAGGATTTATTCTTAATATTCTGTATAATAGGAACCATGGTAGAACTGGTAAAAACTTGTGAAATAGTAAAAAAGTTTTAAACTGCTAGGAACAGCAACTTGATTCTAAGTATGTTAGTAGCTGGTTTTGTTTGCAGAGTGCTGTATAAAGAGTATTTTATCAAAGCTTGTGTGAAGTCTAGGGTTCCTTGTGAATCTGTGTTCACAGGAAACATTCCCTCTACATTCACCTTCCCCTCAATGGGATTGTGAGGTTTTCTTTTTGATAGTAACATGGAAAGCTCAGTGGGCTCCTGTCTTCCTGCAGTTCTTTGCAGAGCTAACTTTTTACACTGATCTATTGTATTTCAGAACACTACATTGTTTAAAAAGTCATTTTCATTTTTTAAGTGTTTTTCTCCTCCTATTTATAACACTGAATGTACAATAAAAACAATTGTTCATTGTTTTGAACTCTGACTCTCAGTCATTAATTTAGTTCCTGGTTCTGCAGGATGCTCTGCATGAGCACAGTCATTTTGCCTGCATAGAGAATTTATACGATCTTGGACAAAAAGAAAGTAGTATTTTCTATGTTATTCTGTCTCTAGTTCCTGAAGAGACTTAATTGAAGCCAGTCAGGCCAGATTCTACTTTCAAATTGAGAATAAAAAAAATATATATATATTTAACAAAGTATCATTTCAAAACAATTTGATACCTTTTCTTCTTTTTCTAAAAAATAATAGCACAACCATAATTAAGAAGCTGTGGGATCATATTATGCTTTTTCTTTTCTTTTCTTTTTTTAAAGAGTCATCAAATTGTGAAGTTAGCTACTACAGTTGAAAATTCTGGCATATTTTTAGTAAGTAAATCTATCTAAAACAATAAAAAGGAAATGAGATTAGAGAAGGACCTTCTGTATTCAAGGGACAAAATGGGTGATTAATTGCATATGGTGTATGTTTTGACTTATTGCAGTAAAACCAGAGTTTCACTAAACAGCATGACATTCCCTTGACAGAAAGCTATTCTCCAATTGCTAAATATTCAGTGTAACTTAAAAATATTTTGTTTTGTCTAATGAGTAGGAGTACTTAGCATTTTTGTAGAGCTTCTTGTGGTCACAATGAAAGATTAGAGGTCAAAGGTATGTCTTATGAGAAAGACATGAAGGAATATCTTACTTTAGATAAGAGAAGATGAAAGGGTTGCAAAAAAATAGTTTTCAGATACATAAAGAGTTCCTGTAAGGAAGGTAATAAAAAGTTGTTTATATTGGGGGTTAGATAGCAAATCATGGTATGAAAATCAAATGCAATTTTATCTAGGTAATAAGGAGAACTCTTTTTTTTTGAGGACTACTAAGGTGTGGAATAGTTTAGAATCTCCACTATGGGATCTTTGTATGAAAGTTCAGCTAAATAGCTCTCTGAAATATTTTAAGTTTGACCAAATGTTGTGGTTGTGAAAAAAAAAATAAAATCAAGATATGTTGAGACAAATACAACTCTAAGTCCTTTTACTTTAGAAATTTTTCAATCTCAATGGCAAATAGGTGGATTAAAGAAGTGATAGCAGGGATGAGAAAGAAACAATTAACCTTCTCTTGCCACAGAGCAACATTCCTGATAGCTATCACACTATTCCATATTATCTCTATGTATTAAAAATGTTCTCATTCACAGTCATGTCTGATGTCCTGACCTTGCTGTAAACGTAGTTCTCATATCTCTTTATTAAGGAGGGCACCATGATGTCAGTCATCTAGCAGTCCTGCATCCAGTGACACCATTTGATAGAGGGGGGCTGCATCCTACAAGCTTTGAACATACACACCACTGGTGTGACTAGAAAAATGGTTGAGAGCCTCTGGTTTGAGAGCAGTGACACAATGAGGAATAGCATCCAGTAAAATGTGCATTTTTCATAAAGTAATGGGTTTCTAGTAACAATGCAACAGAGCTGAAAAACAATGGATGTTGGCAGTTTTTATGCTTGATATTTTATTAGAAACTTTACAACTCAGACTCTGTTTTCTTTAAAGAAAGAGTATTTTAAATTTATAATATACCATAAATGATAGATCCAAATGAAAAATACAGAAAAAATATTTCTGCAGTAGAAATGAATGGTATATTCATTTCTATATTCAAGACTTTTGTTATGAAGTAAACATGAAAATTACTTGTGATATTTATATTCCTATCTATTAAAATAGGTATTAACAGCAAAATTTAAATACTGTCTTTTCAATAATAATTTTTAAAAGTTTGAGCTTCACAGATCAAAATTAAAATTTCCTGATATCATGATGCTCTTTATCTTGTCATTACTGCTTGCAATACTGAGCAATACATAAAAAAG
>VYZX01030768.1:2210-51106 GCA_013401335.1 Brachypteracias leptosomus
ATTGTTTGTCCTCAAAGAGCTTCTATACAGCTTACCTAAAATACAAAGAAACTTACAGCTTCTCAGAATAATTGGCTGGTTTTTCCTGGTAGACATTTCTATGAAAACTTGTATAGATTTGCCTCTGAAATCATTAATGTGTTATTATTTTCAAATATAACCTATTGTATGAAATGCTTTGCTCACTAACACCTGTACAATGAACCATTCCAAGACAGATATACAATCTCCACGTTGTTTGGGGTGTTTCAGTATCTGGGAATGCCACTTCAGGTGTCTACGAACAGCGATGTACCTGGCTAAGCTGTTGTAATGAAAGGTTCAAGAGTTCCAAAAAGCAAGGCTCATTTATAAAATTAAGGTAATTGTTAGGCTTTTTATAGCTTTTTCAGAAAATGATGGCAACGACTAAGTGAAAATTGGAAAGATTGTCCAGAAATAAATCTATCAATGGTCCTTAGCTAATGATGCTTTTGAAAAGTCACTTTATAGAACAATATCTTAGCAATATGAAAAAAAAACACAACCTGTTACTGTGCTGTTGAGGGACTCCTTGCTTCACAGTGCATCTGAATTCAACAAATGAGTGAAAAGTGAAGATTTTCTCAGAAACTATGAAAGAGAAGCTGGAGTTTTACCTCTAGTTTTCTCTAAAGAAACAGTCATCACATCAACATACTATTTCCAACACAAATGATACATACAGAATGAACCAAATCTTTATGTATGCTAGCAAATTCTAGCTTCAGGATTACCAGAACAATGTAATTTCAGGCTAGCTGTGTGGCTAGAAGTCCCATGTTGGTCAAAACAGCTGTGGGTTTTTTCTGCATTTAATTCTGACTGATCACCTTCCTGTTCGGAGCTAAACAGAACTAAACCAGGTTTTGTTAATCCCCCACATAGATGACTTTAGGCTACAGTGAGGATGGCTTCCTAATTCAAATGATGTATTTCATTGCTCCCTCTGTCAAAGAGATTTTTACAATGATTTTTCTGTCTGCATCTGCTTTTGCTAGGAAGGCAAGCTGCCATTTTCTCTGATCTAGGTCATGGTATCTAAGCAGTACGATGAATAATTAAAGGAATAATTAGAAGTAGTATTATTAAATAAGCATTCTTCTTAAGAAGCAGTTGTGGCAAGTTAGTTTTAATCTGATACTGGCCTAAGTACAGATTTAATTGTTGTTGATTCAGGACTTTTTTCTGGTTTGGGGGGTTTTTTTGTTGGTGGCTTGGTTTTGGGGTGAGTTGGGGTTTTTGTTTGTTTTTTTTTTTTCCTTTGCTACCAGGTATTGAACTACGGAAGCCTTTAATTTTAACTATGTACAAAGTTAAGTGTGATTTGAGGCAACATAAGCTTTTTTAAGTGCCAGGACTCAGCTGACCCCTGCTATCTTTCTCCCAGGTGTGCTGTGTGGTTTTGCACATCAGGTCATCACTAATAGCCATTGTTTTCTGCTAGAAGCTGTAGTTGCTCCAAGAGACTGGAACCCTATTATCTCCTGTGTGCTTGGGATCTCTCACTGGAGTGCCTTCCTTTGAATATGGCATTCACAAGTTTTATACTATGTTAGTTAATTTAGAGTAGTTGAGCAAATCTTCTTTTACTTTTGATCAGGTTGTAGAGGGGAGGGAAAGATCAGTGGATCATATTTTATGCTCCTCTCTACAACTAAATTGACATTACTGTTGTGGTAGATAATTTTCTTTCTAAGCAAAGCCTGCTGACAAATAAGTCCATATGACCTCATCTAAATGAATGTTTTCAAAGTACCAACAACTTTGATCGTAATATAAAGAAATAAGGCAACTAATGAGAAATTGGAAAGTGAACAGTGGTGAGATTTAGGGGTAGCAGTGAGAGGTAATGTTGTGTAATAGAAACAGAACCTAGAAGACCAAAAGGATATATAAGTGCTGAACATACAAAATCAGGAAGTTTAACTCCTTTTTTTTTTTTATTTCTTCTTTGGTCAGTTTGCCTAGAGGTGCTTTTTTTTTTTTTTTCCCTTTTAACTCGGAATTTATCCCTCAAGTGAATTCTTGGAATTATATGCATATTCTTCCCCAAGGCTGAAGTTCTTGCTGATGTCCATATTTCTGTAAGACAAGCTTTCTCTAAAGAGAAAACTCTTTCACCTTTCTACAATGACCATTTTTAAGATTCAGCAGTGCCTCCAGTTTAGCAGTGTAATCCATCATCTTGCCAATAGGAACAAGGAATACACTTGAAAAATCAAAGGCATTTTTTCTCCCATATTATGTAGGTCTTTTATGGTAGTGAATGATTGGGGCACTCCTCTCTAGTTGAGATAAACCATTATTTAAAACAAGATACAATTTATCACTGTTATCTTCTGAAGTGCAATCAGCTGCCTTTGCAGGAACACTGTGACTCTTAATGGAAGGGAACTATTTTGAAACAAGTAAGGAAGGGGGAAAAAAAAAAAACAAACTGAAATTTAGTGGAAAGGGTGAGGTCATTTTCTGTGCAGTCAAGTAGTTTCCTGTCCGAGTTGCTCCCTCTCTCCTTTTTCTTGCCTATTTCTAAATTTCATCGTTTATATTACTGGAGATGAAGGCAGCTAAGAACATTTTATTGGAAAATAATAGAAATGATTTTGTAAAGTGCATAATTCCAGATTTTTTTTTTTAATCAGGCTGCTGCAGAAGTGTTTCTGCACACCTGTCCCCCAGCATAGCTTTCAAGACATTTGTTTTTCTGACTAGCAGGTGTAATAAAGAAACTATACTACTAGTAAGTTCACAAATCCACTAAGATAAGCAGACTGCATAATATTCACCCTTCTTTTTGCACTGAGGTTAACACCAGCTGATTTTCTTTCTAAAATAGCAGTGCTGAACTGTTCTGACAGGAAAGCTTATGTTAACCTCATGTCTTTGAAAATGGGGACAAAGGTAGAGTAGCTCTTGCTGACACTAATTGAATCCAAACAGTTAACTCTTTCCACATTGCCACACCCCTTCCAAAGCTGAAAGCTCATCTCTGTGCATTGAGTAAAAATAACAGGTAAGACAACCTGCTGGCAATTTTTCATGTTGCTGTGCTGGGAGTCTTTTTCTGTGCTTAATCTTCTGGCACTTTTTGCAACCTCCATTAAGATGTCTGCACTTTTTAAAAAGAAAATGTCAAGGATTTGCACTACCTTGTAGTGAGCCTATGTTACATTTATGATGTAAATGATGGAGCCTTACTATTTGTTTTTATGTGAATGGCTGCTTATCCATCTGCAGCATCACATAGAACTAATGAAAATTGCCAGGACATTACAGAATAGTACTGACTTATAAGAGACCAGAGCATGAGTTCTGTCTCCAAAACTTGGAATTACCTATTGAATGAATAAATAGAGGAGCACAAACCCTGGAATGAATTTGAATCAACGACACTGATACTATTTCCCAGTGACATCACATGTATCATTCTGCAAACCATTGCAGGCATGGCCAGCAATAGGGGTTGTGCTTCTTTAAGCAGCTTTGCACAGATCCATGGTACCCATCTCGATCACTGTGTCCAGGAGGAATCTTTAATAGTGGCTTTGCTAGCCAGTGCCCTTTGAGAACCTTTCTGTAACTGAACTACTAATAGGAAATCTAAGAGTATGTTAGCAGCATTATCATTCTATTAATGATTGCTCTATTTTTTTGTCTCCAGCAAAATAGATTTCCAGGGTTTCCTAGATGAGGCTTCAAAATTCCAGTATAATGAACTAGTACTAAGTTCATAACTTGGCTGTGAAATCTGAGGGAGGGGGAAGTGTACAGTTAAATTTCACAGTTTCCTCATAACAAGGAGAGCAAAGATTCTTGGGCTGTTTTGCTCTGTTTAGTTTTTCTGTTTTCTGTGAATTCATTCTTTCCTAATGGTTCTTCATGACCTGGATTCATCCCATTTGAATATCCATAAGTATAATGTGGCCAAGATTAATTTACCATAAATCACTTGCTTTGTGTGCAGTATAAAGGTGGTGGAAGATCAATCTGAAACGTAGCTAGCAAGGTCATACATATACTGTGGTATATTTAATGGAGTCTTTATATTAATGAAGTGACAACCAGCTATTTTTTATGTGAGATGGTTTGTGAGAGTGTTTTGCGTTATTATCATAAATGCCTTATAAAGCAATTATAAGTACCTTTGATTAATCTGAAATATTATCACAGGAGGTTTTGTTTGTTTGTTTAAGAAAATGGTTATTTTACTGCTTCACCCCAGTGTCACAGATCAGTAATATCTGTATTCTGCCAAATAATTGTGGATTTTCTCTCTAGGACTTGTGTTCCTTCAGAATAGCATGTTAAGTTCAGTTATCACATCCATTAATGTCTTAAGTTTACCCTAGAAGAAAACAGTACGATAGGACTTCAGTTGACTGATCCATATCACTGAATAAAAAATTAGCCTTCAGAAAGTTTTCTAATGCTGCATTGTACAGTTTCATTACTGTAGAACTTCTACTATATTTTAAAACGTGAAAAAACCCCAAACCCATGATTAGATGTATTTGTGTGTTACAGTTTTGGCTGCAATGAGATCCAGTAAAACTATTGCATGTCACTCTCTCAACTACTTAAATTCTTTCCACTTTGAATTGTAGAATCATTTAGGTTGGAAAAGACCTTTAAGATCATCCAGTCCAACCATAACCCTGCTCTACCAAGTCCGCTGCTAAACTATACCTCTTGGTTTATCCCCATTTGGACTTAAGCTTTTCCTAAAGTTATGTTAAGCTCAGGGATCTAAAAATAAAGTACAAATTCTCACAAAAATAAATATAGCAAACTTCTTACAATAGCCTTTTAAAACAGAGCATTTCATTAATATTAATTATCAATATCAAGAACTTAAAAACAGACCACCTAAGTTATAAAATGCTAATACAAAACAAATGTGTGCTTTAGCCTTTGCAATGTTCTCATATCTTTTTTTTCTAAACCAGGTTTTTTATTTTAATCTGAGGGAAGAAGATCATAGAATCATCAGGGTNACCGAATTTTTGAACACTATGAATATCGACAGAAAATTAATTCATCTAGCCTATCCACTGTGGAAAGGATAATTTTAAACCAGATTGTTCTACACTGTATAAGCGATCAAATTGAAACAAATTCATTTTAAACTGAACAATAAATCTGAATTGTTCTTTTGGGTATTCAGAGTACCTAATAAATATCAACCAATAATCAAAAATCAATATCAATGGCTTGTATTTACTGTTAATGTTAACAAATTAATAAAATAATTTTGTTTAATCTTTTCTTTGTTGCTTTCTTACAGAAACAGAAATGCTTTCAGCATTTTCTTTCTCAGAACTTTTTGGCATAGCTCAGCCCATACTGGAATAAGTTTCTTCTGCCTGCATGTACTTCATTTAGGGTGTCATTTTAACCCATTTGAACAAATAAGTTTAGAGGGTTTTTTCCTTACATATTTTGAAAAGTATTTGTTACTTAAAGGCATAGATAAGAGCATTCTGCAGTGTGTGTAAATCTTGAAAAAATATTTAAAATATGGAGTATTTGTTCTGGGATTACAGCAGAAATCTGAATCTGACTTTTTACACTGCTTTTTATATTTCTTCTAGTCACGAGAATTTTGGAGAATTCTGCAGCCCACTCTTGGTACTTTTTTTGTGAGCAGACCTGTTCTTTTGGTACCATTTCAAGGATCCCCTGTCTTGACCTAGCACATCAGGGAGGAATGGCTCTGGATTGTGGCCTAAGTTGCGTCAGGATGAACAAAAGTATTGTTTGCTTATATACATGAAGATTTTTGAGGGTGCTGAAGAGGAATGTATTGGAGAAAAATCCTTTGCTAATATGTCTTGCACGGTTTCTGTGTCTTTTCAGGATGGATAATGTTTGGACACTCCTCTAATGCGATCATGAGTTGTCCAGCAGTGCTAGCACTAAGACAATATGGTCTTCTGGTGGTGTCAAGAGAACACCAGTCTATTGGTATGTAGACTTTGGGAATACCCCAGCTCACAACTTATTCTCCTGCAAGAAAACTGGCCTGTGGCTAGCCTGGTTTCTGAAGTCCCCACCACACTAAGTTCTGATAGGAAGTTCTGCAAGAACTTTGGTTATCACAGGCAGCCTCTTTTTTTTTTTTTTTAATGGTGCCAGACTGTAAAACATGAGTTTCTGCTCATCCTAAAAACTCAAGTGTCTAAGGGCATATACATATTCAGGATCTTGTGGACATGTTGCAGAAACTTTTTTAAACTAGTTTGGTGTCCTGATGTGCACAGCCCTCCTGCTGGCATTTGACTGAGGTCTGCTTTCTGGTTATTTCTGAAATGGTGGATCAATAACACTGTGTTGTCCTTTTTTCTTATTCTGACTGTAGGCAATTCTAGAGTCAGGTTCTCATAGAAGCTGGATTTCTGTAGTGCATTTCATAGAATTAACACTGGACTCCTTAACACTGGACTCGGCAGTTGGGGAGGTACTGAGAAAAGAGTTCTTGTTCTGTCAGTGGGGATGGAGTATAACCCTGCTGTAAATCACCTCACTAACTACCAGCACACTCTACTTTTGGTAGAGTTATCTGGGACGACCTGAATTTAGTTCTGTCTGTGCTTCACCCCTTGTAAGTGGGCTACAACCCACGCAGCTGAACCATGTTAACCTTTCTTCTCTGATGTTTTAGACAGCCTTTGGTGCAAATCCAGTTGATCTGGCTTCATTTGCCTGAGAAGAACAAAGCTGAATTTCAGTTTCCTCTCTGCTGAGATGTCTAAGAGAGCTATAAATCTGTGTGGTCATCTAATTTTAATGATGCTTTTTGTGATACAAATACCCAGCTGTTCGGAGTGGAATTGAAATTGCCCAGGTATTTTACACAACCTCTAACAAATAATTTGTTGGATGTCACATCTCTGAGTTGGAGCCCTCTCCAATGGTTAACCAATAACCTCAACATGAAAGTCTGTACATCAGACTGCTGAAACCTTGCGTCATTCTATCCTTTAATTAAAGCATGTTCCTTTTTAATATGGTTCTCTTGCCTAAAATTATGTAAGAATTATTTCCTAGAGGAAAATGCTTGATGAATGCACTTTAATTTAGTGTTTTCTATAAATTAGCTAAATAAGGGGGAAAGCTGGAAATATCTAGGATATGTCAGACAGTTGCAGGGGATGCATATGTCAGCCTCAAGCATGATTTATCTTACATGCCTTTTCTGACAGTTGTAATTTAACGGCTGTATTTTCCTCCAGGTTCTCAGGAGGCTAAACATCTTTTCAAGTTTCTAGCTTTGTGGTGGAAGAGTTCAAGTCTGTTTTGCCAGTGTCATTTATCTGAGTCATTCTGGGAGAGGTGTGGAGCAATTGAAGCATGACTATTAGCATAAATGAGGAGGACTCTTCCTGAGGGTAGGTAGAGTAACTCTTGCCCTCTTTCAGAGGAAAGCTGCGTCCCCATAACAACTGCTACTGCTCATGACTGGTGCGATGCTGTGAACTAAAAGGCCTAATATATTGAGCTCTGGATAGTCGTTTGCATTTCAATTTCAAGTGGAGTTAAAGAGAACAGAGTGAGGAACGAAAAGGAAAATTTCTGCATTAAGTGCAACCATAGATATCCAGCAGTTAGAATTTCACATAAACTGAGGTGGTTTTTCTTTTAAAAGTTTGAAGAGAAGGAATTTATAAAACCTAAACTCACTTCTTTATCAGTTTCTATGTAATAGCACTGTTACTAGTGTAAGTAATTGTCATTGCCAGTTTTGTTTAAAAAAAAATGAATTTAGAAGTTTTCTTCATATTTTCAAACATGCAGGTATCTTGCAGCATCCTCTGAACAAAGACTGGTTTTGCATGTGGAAACATCACCACAGAGTCGTGTTTGCCAGTAGAATGAAGCCGGTCCCCCCTTGGCCAGGGACCAGTGCTAACTCCTGCTTCCCCGGTGTGCAGCGGGTTGGCGCACGGCCTGCGGGCCACGAGGGCGGTGCCACCCTGCGCGGGTGTTCCCGCAGCCCCTGGGCCTGCCCGGACAAAAACACCTCTGCACGGCCGGGCAGGGCGAGATGGGTGCCGCGGGGGCTCCCCGCCTCACGCCTTCCGGGGCTTTCCGCGGCTTTCCGCTTGAGCCCCTCTTTCTTCCCCGGGCCTGGGGGGGTCTGTAGAAGTCCCGGTAGAGCAGCGCACGCGGCTGCTCCCTGGGCGGCGGGCAGGGCCTCGGAGGGCCAGCCCGGGCGGGGCGGGGCGGGGCGGCGAGGATGCCCGGCCGCCGGCTGGTTGCTGCGAGCCCCGGGCTGGATTAGGCTGGGCGTGCGGGTCCCTTCGCGCGGCCGCAAGCAGGGAGGAGTTAGGGAAACGGGGTGGAGAGCAGCAGCTACAGAAATATTAAAACCACCGAGCCCCCGGCCCGCCCGCTGGAGTTCGTCCGCCGGCACGCAAGATGCGCAGCGCCGATGTGTGCTCCGCGCCGCACTTAAACGAGGTAAGGCTCGGGGAGCCGCGCACCGTCGCGGGGAACCTGCGGTCGTCGCGGAGTACCAGCGCCGCGGCTCGCCTCCCGGCGCGACCCCCCGGGGCTCCCGGAACAAAGGAAGCGAGGGGCCCCCAGTGCCCGGCTCGGTGCCTCGCCCGGTGCGGGACGGAGCCAGGGAGCGATGCACGTTAGAGACCGAGGCGGAACGGGAGTGGTGGTGCGAGCAGCAGAGGGGGGAACGCTGCGGGACGGGACGGGAGCGGTGCGGGCTGGAGCCCGGGAGCTGAGCGGGGAGTCGTCCCCAGCTGGCCTCATACCTCCTAACTTTGTCCCGCTTACGTTGTAATTTATCAACTCTGCGTGTTCTTCAACTTTCTTTAAAGGTCTGATAGAAAATGTTCATATGCAAAGGGAGTTTCCTCTATGTGTGTGTATTCCTTAATCATGCCCATTTCAAAAGCTTGTAATGCTAATTATTCAAATGGAAGGGTTGGTTTTTTGCTGTTCCTTGTTTCAGACTCATGGAACGGGCTTGCTATGCAGTTTATTTACAGATTTTTCTTGATTTTCTAATCTTTTTACTGCTCTCGGTTTGGTAAAGCATGGTCTTACTTTTATTTAGCAAAGGCACTCCTTTCCTGTTTACAGCTTTGAGATGATCTCTTGCTTATATAAACATCAGTAAATTCACCACTGATGGCATCAGTAATTGCCTAACCGGCACCTTCCAAAGCATATTCAGACCTTATTAACAGAGGAGAATACAGGTCTCCTGGCAAGTAATTTCTGTAAAGCCTTTCATGCATTTGCAGTGAAATCAAATCAAGCCCTTTTCCTTTCTAAATCTCCGCTGTTGTATTACAAGGTGTGTTTCCTACTGAAGAAAAAGATACTCTACAGCTTACTGTCAGGGAGCTTTGAGATCTTTCACATTGGAAGAACTCCAGTAACACAGTCCTTGCTGACTCCAGTTTACTTATTCAGCTCTACACAACAGAACTTTTTTTTGTCCTATTAGCTTTACCTACTGAATACACTTAACCATCTTTTAATGTATTTTAGCAGCTGAGGGAAACTGATTCCTGGGTGAATGCGTTTGTGACTCTAATACACAGTTAAACCAGTAGATTATTTTAAATGGTTTATGATTTGCTATATTGTTTGCCTGCCTTCTTTTAACTCTGAGCTTTGTGCATCTTGTTCTCAGGGCTGCGGTTTCTGAGGCTGTGCAGCAGCGCTGGGCAGGCTGCCGGGCCAAGGAGCTGCGGGGCAGCCAGGTTTGCGCTCAGCGTCACTGTCTGGTGGCCGCTGGTGAAGCGGCGCCCAAGAGGGCACCATGAGCTCTGGCACTACCACCCTGCTGAAGGTTGTCAGCAACCACGCCAACACTGATGTCAACTATGTCATCAAAGAGCATTATAATTACACAGGAAAGCTAAATGAGAATGCGGACAGTGGAATAAAAGTGACGTCAGTGGTTTTTATCATCATTTGCTGCTTTATAATCTTAGAGAACATTTTTGTCTTGCTTACCATTTGGAAAACCAAGAAGTTTCACAGACCCATGTACTATTTCATTGGGAACTTGGCTCTTTCAGACTTGCTGGCTGGTGTGGCTTACACTGCCAACCTCCTGCTATCTGGACACAAAACATACAGCCTCACCCCCTCCCAGTGGTTTGTAAGAGAAGGCAGCATGTTTGTTGCCTTGTCAGCTTCTGTGTTCAGCTTGTTGGCCATTGCCATTGAGAGATACATCACCATGTTGAAGATGAAACTCCACAATGGCAGCAACAGCTTCCGCTCCTTCTTGCTGATCAGTGCTTGTTGGGTTATCTCTGTGATACTTGGGGGACTCCCAATCATGGGCTGGAACTGCATCAGCCTATTGTACAACTGCTCCACCGTGCTGCCTCTCTACCACAAGCACTATATTCTCTTTTGCACCACCGTTTTCACTGGCCTTTTGCTATCCATTGTCGTCCTCTATTGCAGGATCTACTCCATGGTGAGGACTAGGAGCCGCAGGCTGACATTTCGGAAAAACATTACCAAAGCTACCAGGAGCTCAGAAAAGTCACTAGCCTTACTCAAGACAGTGATTATAGTCCTAAGTGCCTTCATTGCCTGCTGGGCTCCCTTGTTCATCTTGCTTTTACTGGATGTGGGCTGTAAAGTGAAGACATGCCCAATCCTCTATAAAGCAGAGTATTTCTTAGTACTGGCCGTGCTCAATTCAGCCACAAACCCTATCATCTACACCTTGACAAACAAAGAGATGCGGAGGGCTTTCATCAAGATTCTGTGCTGCTGCAAATGTCCCCCAGCAGATTCTGGGACCAAATTCAAGAGGCCGATCATTGGAGGGATGGAGTTCAGCCGGAGTAAGTCTGACAACTCTTCCCACCCACAGAAAGAAGAAGGCGACCGTCCTGAAACCATTATGTCTTCGGGCAATGTTACCTCATCTTCTTAGGAGTAACCATGGGGGTATATTTCAGAGCCCTCCTCTGCAAGCGGGGAGCTGAGACACCTGCTCACAGCAGCAGCGTTGGGCTAAGTGAGCAAATAGCATTAGTTCTAACGAGGCAAACGGTGCACTTGCGAGGCTGGAGTTCAAGAAATGGGACAGACTGTTCTGGCTTGAATATCTTTTTTTCCTGGGAGCATGTTTTGTTTTTGCACTGAGGCAGCTCAGGATTGTCAGGCGCATTCATATCCTGAAATCTCCGTAGTAACTCTGAAAGACTGATGCCTTGGTGAAATGATGCCTGGTGTGTGTGAGAGAAAGAGAGAGGGGGAGGAGGGAGAAGGAGAATGAATTTTTTTTTTTTTTTTCCCCTTGTGAGAAGAATGTGAAGTTATTTCTCCTTTACTTGCAGCAAACCACTGACACAAAGATCTTTCTGTACTGAATTTAGTGGTGGCTCTGGTGTAGTTGGTCAGAACTGTTTGTTTAACACATAACAAGGAAAGAAAAGAAATCACACAAATATAATTTAGACCACGTACAACCATAATTTGGCATCACTTCCCAAAGTATTTAGTTAAGTCGTAAGGTTTTATGTGCAGAGTCTAAAGCTGTTGGGGTTTTATTTAGCAAGAACAGAGCTATGAATTTTTGCTGTTGGTCCATATAACATTTGAAGACAATGAGCCAGATTCTGCAGTTACTTTCACCTGTACAATTCCATTGACTGTGTCAGATTTTGTGGCATAGCTCAGAGCAGCATTTGGCCCCCATACGTTGATTGCCTTGTTATTCTATAGCATTAAATAAACTGCATTATCATGACAAATGCAAGTTAGAACTAAAGGTCATTTCTCTTTAAGATGACTGAAAGTAAATCTAATAGTATAAGGCATTATTGACAACTGCAGGATTTTTGCCTAAGTAGGAAGAGTAAAAAACTGAAGGGGCATTTCAGTGTCAGGTTCATAGCCTTTCTAAAGGTAAAAATTACTAGGAAAATCTGAAAAGAGTAGCCTGCATTTCAGAAAAATAAAAGGAAAGTTGAAGTGAAATGACTATAGATAAATGCACTTCCATAACAAAATGCAACATATTTTGGCACATTTTATTAATGTTTATAATTTCAGCAAAGATGTCTGTATTTTATCAGTTCATGAAAGAAGTACCTGTCATTAAATTGAATGTATTTGTTTTACAGCATCATTTTTACTCTATTTTTCTAACCTGTGCTAATGGGGTTGAATGTAAATAAGTTAATAAGATGCAGGATTCTCCATGTGCCTAGAGTATTACTATAATAGATGTGGAATATCTGGGATAGCTGAGAGCAATTGACTGATTTACAGTTATTGGTAATTCCTAGAAGTGATATTTTGTAAAGAAAATGTATTGCCTTTGTAGAAAAATTTTCAGTGCAATTAAACTGTTTTTTTTTCTGGTTTAAAAAATAGTATTTAAAATGTTTCTGACTTCTATTGTTCAATTTGCACATAGCTTTATTGACTTCTAAACATTAATAAACTGATTTTTTTAAAGATTGTTATCTGATTACTAGTAGTTCTGTACTTCTGTGGGGTTTTCATGCCAGGTGTGGTTTCTTGTTGACAGAAGTCAGTGAAAGAATTCCTTGATTTCAGTACATGCTGGGAATACGCCATTTCTGAGGGAATCTAAGATGCCTAACGCCACTTTGTATTTTACATGATCATGTAAATGAATACTAGAATATAATTTTTCATCAGCACATCCTGTATTGATGAAATGCCATTAAAAGTATTTCTACAGTAGCAGTTCTTCTCCAACAGCTAATGAAGTACAAAGAGAAAAAAACCAGATGCCTGCCAGTTTTACCTTGGCTGCCTAGAGTAAGCGAAGTAATTCACTCACGTCGCTAACAGAATTTAATTCCTAGCTTATTGCAAACATCAAAGAAGTTTATGAAATGTAAAATGGTGGCCTCAGCTACATAACTGCTGCATCTGCATTGCACCCACCAGCAAAGGCTGTGGCAGTGTAGTTTAATAGGTACTGTGTTACTTCTTCCAAAGGCTTTACTTCTTCCAAAGGCTTGACTTCCATTTCCTCTCTTGCGGCCATTCCCTCTCAGTATTACTTTTAAGTTCCATGGAGTTCATACAGGATGCAGTTGGAGTGTGAAGATAAACCTCCCCTTCTCATACTGTATGTCATCGCCATGCAAGGTTTGCTGTGGGAAACGAGAGCCCACTCACCGAGGAAGGTTCTGGGTCATAACCTCACTTCCTGAAGGAAATTCCAAAAGTGCCCTGAAGACAAAAGAGTGGAAACAGGCTGGAATTTCTCTCCATCTATCTGCCTGTATGGAAGGAATGATTTCATGTGTGCTCACTTCCTAGGCTTTTAATTAGTGACCTGAGTCGAGCTGGAAAAAATGTCAAATCTGTATTTGTGCACAAGATAAAGTCTGTCTTGGCTCAGGCCTTCATTTGGGCAGGGATAGTTTACACCAGGTGCTGACAGCCATGAGGGAAAGTGTGGCTTTGTCCCAGCGATAAAGTTGCTTCTGTGCAGAGCATCAAAAGTATATAAACCATGAAAGTCCAAGTTAAGCCTTCAAGATGCTACCAGTTAGTAAATAAAGGCAATGTATGGGGACATCTGAATTTGTAAAGGTGTTCTCATCCAAAGGACAAAGGCCCTTCTGCTCTTGAAGCCTTACAGACATTAAGGTTGTCTGTCCCACATGGATCTAAGGTCCTTCGACAAGGGATGAGCTATGTCAGCCACTGCTGACTACCACCAGTCTTTCTGTTTTCATAGCTGATAGTCCACAGGTGAGTCACTTCCCTTCGCTTTAAGATTTGCTTTGTTTATGTGTCCCTTGCTTATCTATCTCGTCTAATTGCACTGGAGGCCTTTGCGGAAAATGACTGCTTCCCCTATGGAGGTGACTCTGTGATGGAAGCCCCGTTTTTGTAGGGGACTCAAAGCCCTACATAATTCATGCAATAAAAGAAGTGTGTTTGCCCCAAAGTGTGGCACTGGGCCATGGGAAGTACTTCCTATGCTCTTGATCATGATGACTGAAATCTGTTTCCTCCAAATCTATGCATGTAGACAAGACTCAGATAGGGAACAATAATTGTAATAAAATAATAACAATAATAAAAGCAAGGGTTCCTTCTTGGGGGTGGGGGGGGGGAAAGGCCGTCTGTAGTTCTCTTTGCTTCCTTGAGGGGAACTCTGCAGCTCCTTGGCCATGGCCATGCGGTACCACACACCAGCAGGTTCGGGCAGATGTGTAGTGCAGGTGTGAGGTCAGTAACGCAGAAAGCACCTTTCCCAAAGCCCAGACTGCCTTCTGCATGCACCCAAAGGATGTGCGGCTTTCTCCTCTTGTTGGCTACATGACAAATGCGCAAATTAACTGAGACCTGAAAAGATGCATTGTACCAAATGTCTACATAAAATAAAATAGCATGAATTATCCAGAGTAAGCTGGCCCTTTGATTTATATTCTTTTCTTCTAGCTGTTTTTCCAGTATAAGGAATAGAATAGGGATGGAAAATTGTAATATAAAATCTGTCTGTTGCTCCCCTGGCAACTCCCTGACTGTGTATGCCTGTGAGACCCTGGTATAGCAGGGTGTATACTGGGCAGCCAGAACACCCTACAGACAGCTCCACAGGAACAAACCTTGGGCTTGCTGTACAATGCAGGTAGCCAGGACCAAAACCAGGGGACATAAAAATGTAAAAATACTGTTATCCATCCTTTTCTTACTCTGTAAACTGAAAAAATATAGGGATTGCCCAACTGTAACATTTCCTAGTTTCTAATTTGGCCTGGAAGATCTCAATACTGATGGCATTTTATATGGGCTGAAGCATTATCAGATGTTGTAAAAAGGGCAAGATTGACAAAGCATCCAAAAATGTGGCTATATAGATCAGAGCTACGTAACCTACTCAGCTCTGAAATGCTGGAAATTCCTCAAGGACAGACTTTGTCATTTACGGCATTCTGAAATTCCCCAGGAAAACATCCATTGTATTTCAATAATTCCCAATACTGTTTTTCTTGGAAAATGAAATTAATCCAACTACAACTGAACCTTCAAGGATTTAAGAAACAAACAAATGAAATCCATCTAAATTCAGTTCCTATAATCTGCTTTCACAAACTTTTCTAATCCTATCTTTGCATGTATAGATGGAAAGAGTTTGCTCACTTGTAATTGTCTATAATTTATTCTGATAGAACCTTATTTGTTTTTATACATTCTTCCAAGAATCACATAGGGTCAAGAAATCCTTCAGTTATTACTCTACACACAGGATTTTCTATGATAATTAACAGTAATTAAATTCACTCTGCACACAGGAGCTAGATATAAGAACATGTGGTACAGTTTACTTGTTCCAATACAAGTTTTCTGTTAAAATTAGAGAACTGAAACTCAAGCACCTAGTACAAATTAAGATACTAACAACAAAAAAAGTGGTTTTTTTAAGTTGGGAACATCACTAGTGTAGACTTCCGTGAACCTCTGAAGAGAATTACAATGTTAAGGTCCCTCTCCCCTGCAGGAAGAGGGTGACACATTCCTTGTGTCCCCTCTGCTGATCCACAAATTCTGAGAGACATATCAAAGCAGTAGTTTCCAAACAGCCACCGCACCTTTCACCCCCCCTAAGCAACACTCTGCATGGCCAGATCTCTTATCCTACTGAAAAATCTTATACGGGAGTGAAGATGGGAATTATTTTCCTGCACTCGGGATGCTCAGTGCTACCTTCACAGGACAAAAAGGCAGGAAATCCCATCAGCCACACCCAGGAATGCTCCAGCATGGAAAAGTCCTAATAAAGTATGGTTGACAAAGCTCCGTCAATCCTCTGTGAATCGTCCACCAAACCTGGTTTAGTAGTCACATAGTGGAAACTTGATACAAAGGACAGTATTTATTTTTTCATTGGAAACTTATGTGACCTAAGCCACATTAAATATTAATGTGTATGTAGTATTTGCAGTGTTTATTCAGAATAACTCTTCTCAGCTAAAAGTGGGTTCAAAATACAGACTGCATAATTTCTGATAAGTAATGAATGTTTGGTAAACACATGCTAGAGAGAAATCACTGAATAAATACCGAGTTAAAATTATCTGCTAGGCTCCATAAAATCATTGATGAAAGCAGTATTACTACCCAGGTGGTTTGAATCATAGCTGACAGCTGACACTTTCTGGTGCTGACCTGAGCTGTCTGCTAAAGGTAGTTTTGCTTTCTTAAGCATAGATACACTTGGCACAAAACAAGATTTTTTGACTCAGCAGGACAGTGGTATAATTGCTGGAGTACTGTCTCTGACAAATTCTTTCCCATATTGAGCACCTACACTTGTATAATGTGAAAGTGGGGACATTAATTGCCATAAGCAATAGAATTTATATGATCAGAGAGGAAGTGCAATAAAAATTTTCATGATATTGAAAATTTTCATGATATGAAAATTGCATTTGGCACAAGATTATGACTGAAAGTGTAAGGAACAACAGGTTTTAGGGACAATTTGGGATTGGGGTGGGGGGCTGGACAACAGTGGTATTTTCCCCTTGAAATTAAAGGAAAGAATCCTCTCTGGTAATACAGACAAAAAACTGAGGATTTTCATTTGTAAACTCTCTCCTTAGATCTACAATTCTCTCCTGAGCAACTCTGGGCAAGGCCTCATTAATTCTCACCTTCCTGCAAAGAGAGAGATATATAAAATATATACATAAAGATGTTTAAAAGTGATTTTTTAAAAATTTATTTTGTGGTACTATTTGAAGAGCTGGTATCTCTGGCATTTTGAATATAGGGGATGGTCTGCCGGCTCATTTACTGTCCAGCTACTTCTTTGTGCTTTGATGAGCTGGATGCTGCTGTATCACAGTTACTACTGTAAAGTGGGAGAAAAAACCCAAACAAAGTAATATGCGTAACTCTATCCTCTGGGTTAGAAGGAGGATTAAGATATTGGCCAAAAGAAAAACAACTCACCAAAGCCTGCATTATTATCTTTCTTGCTTTCAGGAAAGACACAACTATGGTCTAACGATTTCTTCTAATCTGGTGACTGTTCAGATGCCTGTTGCACAAAGAATACATGTAAGCTGTTTCCCAAACACCAGGCACTTTTAGATGTGCTTTATTTACATCACAACTCCCACTTCTACTGCTGGTTTAGGCACAAGATAAGAAATTTCTTGTAACTGGTGTACAGTTTCTCTCATCAGGGTTATTTGATCAGTACACCTACTGAACAAATCCTTTGCCTTAGCACAGAGACATAACTTCAACGCAGCCTACAACTCTGTTCCAAGATGTGTTAACTTTTTCTTTTTTCTCCTGGTCTTAGAAATTCAGTAATTTTGCATTTGATTACCTCTCTTACTGTTTTTATTCATCATATTGCAAATGTTGCTTGAACTTTCATCTCAGAGGCTATCCATTTCCCATCCAAAAGTGGTTGTATTTTATTTTACTGATAAAGAACAGAGGTGTGAGGGTGAGAAACTTGTCTGCACAATTGAGATGGCAATTGAAAGAATACTGGATCTTGTAACTTGAAATGGTTCATCAGTGGAAGTGGCTCTAGTCAGGACTTTGTAATGATACAGGGTGAAGTTTTGCTTTTCACTAAACATGCTGAAAAATGCAGAGGCATTAAAGAGGGTTCAGAGGATAACAAAGCAAGGCGCTTTAATAGGATGAACTAACATAAAAGGATCAGCGAGCAAAGCCTTTTCCCACCAGAGAGACGAGAATGGGGAAACACAATACCCAGCCTAGCAGCTACGCCATGGAAGCGTGCTGGGTGCTAAAGAAAACTTTAGATTCCAGGCAAAAAGCAGACCGTGCCTATAGAAACCAGAACCAGTTGCAACATGTAAGTGTTTCAGATTAGGATTTACCTGAAGACTTAAAGTGCCCTAGTATTTCGGAATTAACGGGTTTTTTTAAGACCACCACCGCGGCCCAAGATGGCGGCGCGGGGCCCTCGGCGCCCCTCGCCCGGCCCTGCCGGCGGCGCGGAGACCAGCAGCGGCTTCGAGCTGCTTATTCTGAGGCGACAGCCACCCTCTCATCCTCCCCAGGCCCTTTTCTCGAGGCCACTAAACCCGCCCCGGCTGCCCTCGCCCCCGGCCCCCTTCCTGTGGGCTGTTCTTGCGCGCCCCCAGGTTTTCCTGCCGGCCCGGCGTGGGGCGGCTCTTCCTGCGCCGTTTCCCTTCCTCCAGCTTCCCTCCTGCCGCGCTCCGTCTGGGCTCGTTGCCACGCCCGAGCTGGGTGGGCAGGGGCCGCCGCAGCAGCCGTGGCTGCTCCGCGGGGAGGGGAGCCCCGAGCTCACCGGGCGCGACGGCGGGGGAAGAACGACCAAAATCATTCCAAAACAAATCAAGAAAGAAAAAAAAAGAAAAGAAAGAAAAAGAAAAGAAAAGAAACCAGCAAATTGAGAACTACTTTTATCTTGGTAATGGGCAAATAAGCAAAGAGCGTGTGCTGCAACAGGGAGGGAAGGTGAAGGAGTCCTGCAGTAAAAGCAGCGGCGGGGCCCGGGCCGCAGCCCCCACCGCCGGCGTTCGCAGCTCTTGAAAGGTTAAACCAGCGGCTCGGAAGGTGTGAAATGCCACTCGACCCCTGCGAGTGGTGGGCTAATGAGCTTGAACTTTAAAGGTGATAATTTAAGCGCAGCAGCTGTAAAGTAGGCCAGGCCTTCACAGTGTCAGTATTTTTGCTGGGAAGTACTTAAGCACTTTTATTTGCAGCTACTTCATCAGGAGAACCAAATCATCTGCCGTAAAGCAGAAGCGGTCTTTAAAGCGCAGTGAGGGAAGGGGCGAGTTAAGGGATAGATATCTCCCTAGGAGAACCTGAACTCTACTTACGGTTCCCTATGGCCTCACCTGCCCCGCCACTCCTTAGGTGTCAGCAAGGGGGGAGTGTGTACGTCCCTCCAGCCCCGGACTCCTCCAGCTCCACCTGGCAGCTTTTTTGTGCTGACAACTCTGGGTGAGCTTCTGGGGCAAGGTGAAAGCAACCAGGAGTTGTTTGGGTTTTTTTGGTAGAAGTGCATTGCAGGTCTTGGATTGTTTACAAAACGATTTTTGTTGAAATCTCGATTTATTTACTTTTTTAAATTTCACACATGTAGGGCCGAGGTCCAGCACAGGGAAGCTGGGTGCGGCAGGGCAGTGTCCCTTGGGTGTTGTCTCCAAGAGGTAGGAGGACCTTGGGTCTAGCTTGATTTCTCCCCTCACAATATGGGGGACTGTGGTGTTTCTGTGGGAATGATGTAGGCCTACAGTAGGTTGCAGTGCGTGTAAGTATGTGTGGCTGCAAGATACTTCACCAGCTGAAGTGCAGTGGGAGTAGATGATGCTATGTGAAATTAAGACCTGAACTAACAAGGTCTTGGTAGCTGGCATTTAATTACAAAATCCACTGAGCACAAGTCTAAAAGCTGTGGCACAGATCTTAGACAAAGTGCCTATTTCAGTCTTGCCTTTACTGTAGTCATAGAATTGTTTATGTTGGAAAAGACCTTTTAAGATCATTGAGTCCAACTGTTAACCCTCCAAACCTGAGTATTGTCTATGATCCAACTGTGGGCAGCCTTTTGGGAACCCATGACAAAGTTACTAAAGACATAAGACACAGAACAGGTTGGTATCTTGGGAATTATGATATGAATTAATGCTTATTCAGGCAGAGGACCCAGTGTTCTTATACAAGTTGTTTTGTTAACATTGTGTGCATTTATGCAAATGCTGTGTTGATAAAATAACCAGAGTTTTGATCTTCCTAAAGAAGTTTCCTTGGGACTTGTTAATTTAATCAAAGTATTTATTTTCAGGGATAGAAGGGACTGCAAACAAACAAATCCACTCAGGTACACTGGAGAAAGCATAAGTATCTTAGAGGTCATGCTTTTCATTCCTGTTGACTGTGTCCCTGCACAAAATGACATTAGTGTGGCTCTGAACCTTCAGAGCAAGGTGGAACAAATAGCAAAGCATTTTTAGCTGTATTTAAAGGCATTTTGGTATGTGCCATTTGCAGCCTTAGCCTTGTGTGTGGCCTCTACTCTCTTTCTATTATGAGAAATCAACCTAATAAAATTTCCCCTTCCCTTCTAGATGAATATCATTGTTATAATACGAGTCAGAAAAGAAACAATATTAACCACAAAATAATGTCAGTCTAACCACCAGCAGGAGTCCTCCCCCTGTCCATCTATCAACTGCAATGCCTTGACTGTTTCCTCACTGTGATTGTAACTTGGGAATAATTTAATTAAACTGAGAGTAGAGGAGTTCCCACAAATCAGAAATAGAATTTTCACTGATAAGAGTTGAATGCATGAGACCTCTTCTTCAGAGACAGGGAACTGAAATAAGCTTGTCACCTATGAGCATTGCCTGGATACATCAAGCAGGTCTGTGTCTACCTGAGTTTTGGAGGCCATACAATGATGGCTTTAACATGTTCAAAGTTTTGATGACATAGTGAATGAACCCTATGACATTTTATGTCTGATACATACTTGGCATTGAATTTAAAAAGCTTGTAAAACCAGCAGATTCAGGTAACGCTGTAATCCCTACACTTTGTTGTGCTGTAGGAGTGGAAAGGATGTCAAAATGGAAACTCCTTACATGAAGGCAGAAACAAACATGTCTTAGGCTTCTGCTCAGTTCCATCCTGGGGTAGCTGGCTGCTGAGCTTGCTTTGGTCTGTGAGTGTCATCCTCTTTGGCACATGGCATGCTGGCCTGGAAATACTCTATTTAAATTGGACAGCCCAGTTGGTGATACTCTGATGTTAGCCCTGCTGTTAGACTTGGAATTTTAGACAGAGGTGGAGGTAGTGGAGGACTAGGACAAGCCCTGCAATTTAAATAAAGTTTTGATCTAACAGAGATGGGCATAACATAATTCATAAGGGGTTTATGGACAGATTTCTGATGTTTTCAGAATGATACTTAGGGGATCAGCTATGCTCACACAGGTCGTTACTCCTGTGTCCATTACAAAGAAATGTCTGGCCTGTTTGACTAGTTGTGGTTGAAGGACAGTAATTCCTGTCACTGATGATACATGAGAGCAGAATGCAAACATTGTCAGTCATTTGCCTTTGACTCCCCATTCTGAATGGCTGTATGTACATTTGGATTTGAGTTAAATGAGTGTGACCTGGAGAGTGATTTAGGAAAAAGGCTTGGACTTGTCTGCCTTGATCCAAGCAGTCTTTAGAACACTGTCATATTATCCAGTGAATTTGTTAGAGTTCACAAAGGTGAAATTGGAAGAATAAGTGAGATGAAAAGCAAAGGAGACCAGAAGAACAGGCTGCCTTTCTTGTTTCCATTTGTAGCTGCATGTTTCTGGAGGTTTCTGTTTGGTTTTAATTTACCTTTCACATGGAAGGTATGTCAAGTGCAGACACATCTCTGTGCTTTGACCTGGTCATCTGAGCCTGAAAGCTGTATAGTTGGGTAACCACAAGGCAGCCTAAGATAATGTGCCCTATGTTGTGTGGCTCACTCGTTTCAGCAGTGCTAACATGGCTAGCAGGTGTCTGGACTTGATCTGTCTTGCATCCTGCCAGCCGTAGATACTCTAATCTGCTCCCAGGCATGCAGATGTACCCAGAACTGTTTTGATTGCAGAGGCATTACTACAGTTCCGTTTGTGGTTGATGTCTGTATTTCAAAAGAGAGCTTTTATGTGAAGTGTTGGGGAAGCTGAAATTACAGTTTACTTGTCTTCTCTGGAGAAAGATGAAAAATTCATGCTTTTTTTCTTGCTTAAGTGTTTTGTTGCTTTGGTTTTTTAAGCAGGTCAGGCATCATTCACAGTTACTTCTTGTTCAGTGGTCTGTCTGAGGATCCTGCTGGTTGGTCTCTAAAAGGCATGTTTGCTTAGTCTTTGTTATTGTACAACAGTTAATTAGCAATGGTACTATGAATGCATTGTAAAGCAGAAAGCAGACTGCAAGAGTTGCACAGGGACAATACTAATTTAATGCAGATCCTATGCTTAGATCAAATTTGTTCCTGATGACAAAGTTGTTAAAAGTTCAGCCTTCTTGTACTAGACCTGCATCTGACCCTCCCAGCGGTCAGAGCCTGGTACATTGATGCTGGCTCTGGTCAGACCTTAAACTCTGGCTGTCAATGAAAGATTTAGCATCAGTTTGCATGGGAGGGGGTGTTGGAACTGAGGTGAAAAATGAGTGATCTTGCACTTCTGAATTTTTCCTGTGCTGCCTCTGGCATGCTGGCCCAGTTGTTGCTGCCAGCATGAAAGGGAAATCCTGTAAAGTTGATCACGCCTGTAAGTTTCAGAATGACGGTATGAGATGTTTAGAAAACCCAAACTTGAGCCCCACCCTGCCAGGCATGGTTGAATGTTTATTTGAGCAAATGCAGAAATTCTACATCAGCAGAAAATATATTGTTTTGTTCACTCATTCTTGACAATCCAGAATAGTGCAAAATGAGTGAATGGTGGCTGTGCAAGTGTTTATTTCTCTCTATTAAATGGAATTCATATCATAGTCATAGAGATATTTTATGAACTAACATTTGCCCCAGTTTATGGTACAGAACATGCCCTGTAAATTGTGTGCTTCTTTCTCTGAAAGTGCTAGTACTTAACAATTAAGTCTTGAGCTAACCCAGTCTCTTCTAACTCAGTTAATTTGCACAAAATTATAACCAGAAAAATGGGTGGATTGGAGGACAGGGGAGCTGCTAGGAGCTGAAAGTTACAGTTAGAGAGCTAGCTGGTTAGGACAGGCTTTGAGGTAAACTCATGTTATCCATATAACTAGAATGCATTCTCTGCAGAATTACAGGATTTTTTTTAAAATAGACGAATTACTGTATTTTACATATGAAACCATGGTTTCTAATAAGATCTGAGTGAATTGGTGCTATGATGTGCTCTTCCTTCCATGTTATCTTAAAAAACAAAATAAAAAAGGTGAGTCCAGGTGGTCACAATTAACACCCTATAGGAGATTAAATGCTTAACCTAATAGCAGTTTAGGAGGTGAAGCTGAAGGTTTTCCTGTGCATCAAGGTCATCTGCACCCTCTTTCTGTACCAGATGGATTTTTTGTCTCACGTCTTCAGACATCATGTGAATGATAGAAATACAAATTTAAATATATTTTAGTTTTTAATATCCAAGAATGTGCAAGCATCTTTGAATTGGAGATTTCGGGGAAGATGAATCACTTCCGAGTCAAGATCCCTCTGTATGGCATCCCTTTCTTCCAGCATGTTGACCACACCATGCAGCTTGGTTGTTGGAAACTTGCTGAAGGTGCCACTGTCCATGTTGCTGACAAAGATGTTAAATAGGACTGGTCCCAGTACTGAGCCCTGAGGAACACCACTCATTACTGGCCTCCACTTGGCCATCAAGATGTTGATTGCAATTCTTTGAGTGTGACCATTCAGCCAATTCTTTATCCACCAAGTGGTCCATCCATCAAATCCATGTCTCTCCAATTTGGAGACCGGAATAAACTAAAAGGAGTTACAGCTTTGAACAGGTAGTATTGTGCACAGCAAATAACAATGTCTATGTGAAAACACTAGGTTACTAGTTTTAGAACTATCTTTAAAAATTAATGAGTATGACCACTTTTAACAAACAATAGTGATAAGAGTATACAGGATTGTTCCAAATGTTGCAGACTTTTTCATCAGCTTATCAAAATCTGTTATAAATGTCGGTTCAGGTGAATAAGAAAAACTGCTTACTTAATGGGGACAGTTTTCTATCAAAAGCAGAAGAAATGTTCCTGACTGCATTTGGATTTGTGTACAGATGCTCTCTTAAAAAGTTTTCTGGTTCTTCTCAGTACTTGCTGGTGAAAACTTAGGAAATTCTGTGCTAGTATAAGTGAATAGTGTCTCTTGTTTGGTACTTTGTTTGCAGTCTGTTACCTGTAAAGATTGCAGAGAATTTGTTCTATCAGCTCAGCTGATGGCAGGAACTGTTCCTATCTTTGTTGTTTTATGCCCTAGAATCTAATTTAAAACCACATTCCTCTCTGACTGCTGAGGGCAACAGAATGTATTTTCCTGTGGATGTGTGCTCTGTGCCTACCCAGTGCAATCGTTTCATCTTTGTTATGGCCTCCATGACATCTCAGTGTTCCCACGGCAACCAGGATAGGAATAGGGCTCCTCCAGGATTCAGCAATAGGGAGAGCCCTAGAAACCTCCACTGCTTCAGGATCTTCCTGCTCCTTCTGCTTTCACCACCTGCCTGTGCTCACCCTTCTACTTCTAGCCTGTTCTGCTTTTCATTTGCCATTAAAACGTGCTTGCTTTGTATGGCAGAAGGGAGCTGCCGGGGGGCAATTCTTACAGCATTGATTTTGGGGGAAAATAGCAGGAAAGTGCATTGCCATCCTGGAGAGGGGAAAGTGGTCCTAGCCCAACAGTTCATTTTCCCATGACCCTGCAGCAGTTGTCGGTGGTACTTGTCCCGTTTCTGCCGATCCCTTAGCTCATCCCCACACCTGAATTCTGTCTAGAGGCAGTGTTTAGTTTGACCTTACTCAGATAACCAACTGGCCAATTTATACACCCAGGCAGAAAGAAGAGTTAATTCTTGAGCCTGTGATTAGGTAATGTGTAATCAAGTAACAAGTGATAACTGGATGAATTAGTTCACTTCCAAGTTAACATCGCCTGCAGGTCTTAGGTGCTTTAGCCCAAGTCTCCCAGGGAAGCTCTGACTGTGGCGGGGAGAAGGGTGGGAGCCCATCTCCCGGCAGCCTGACCCCAGCGAGCCGGGGCAGCGGCTGTGCCGCACTCTCGGGCCGCTCGGATGCTGGGGTCGAGGGAGCCGTGCGGGAGCAGAAGCGTTTCGGGACGCTCCACAGCGCAGCTCCCGGCGGCGGCGTGGCTGCGCCGGGGCCGGTACCGGTACCGAGCGGGGCCGGGCTGAGGCCAGACCCTTTCTGCGCGGGGCGCGGCGCCCCCTGGCGGCGGCCGCCCGGCGGGACGCGCCGCGGACCCTGGCGGGGAGGGGGGAGCTGCTGGGCTGAGGGCTGGACGCGGGCTCCACGCCTTTCCCTCCCGATTCGTGTCAGCGGGTACTAGTAATGCTACGGACAACGTAGTGCAGTGACTTGGTGCCGTGCCGTATTTTGGTAAAGAAAGCAGTGTGCTACAAAATCAAATGTGTACGGCGAAAGGATTTTAAGTAGGTGGTGGGTCATAAAACGTCATCGTTTATAGGGGAAGCTTTCAGACCTCTATTCTTGGACTGAATGGTATTCAGTGTTTCTATTATTACATCTGTTCGGA
This sequence comes from Brachypteracias leptosomus, assembly GCA_013401335.1. Lineage (NCBI taxonomy): Eukaryota > Metazoa > Chordata > Aves > Coraciiformes > Brachypteraciidae > Brachypteracias > Brachypteracias leptosomus. The sequence goes on from VYZX01030768.1 coordinate 27,517, forward strand.
ACTAGTCAGGAAAAGAGGGAGATGTGAACAGAAGAGAGGATGCTGTTACCAGATTTTTGTTTGTAAAGGCAATAGAAAAGTTAAGACAATTGTCTCAACATTTATGAATGACCTGTGGGGCTGTGACTGCAAGCCTATTTCTAGATTAGCCAGAATGTGCCACTGAATCTTACCTAATCTCATCGGAGACAATAACTGTCCAAGGTTCCTAGGATTATGGAAACTCTGTATATGGTACCTAGATGCAGTAGCAAACTGTTAAAATAAAAATGTATCACCTTTATGCCTCTGCTAATGATATTTCTCAGTATTGCTATGGGCCACTGTCTTCCTTGAAAACAAGTAATGTTCCTGTTGGAAGCAGCGAGAAATAGTTAAAGTGGCAATTTGTAAAGAAATTGTCTGAAATTAAATTTGTCATCTTCATCTGCTGGAAAAACCCCAACCAAACCTCCCCTCCCCCAACATTAAGCTGTGTAGAAAAGGGATAAATTATGAACAAGTTGCTTTTGTATGTTACTTAGATATACAGGTTTAATGAGATTGAAATAAATAGAAGAGTTCTACTCTTATGAAAACCAGGGCAAAAATCGACATTGAATTTTGTAATGGATTAACTTCAATTAACCTAATCACCAAATTACTAAGGGTGTAGGAAGCTGATTAAGTGACAAAACCCCCATTGTTGTTAATGTAATTACAGAACAAAGTCTTTTACATTGAAGAACAACCTATGCGTAGAAAAAGATACTAAAAGCAAACAATGAAGGAAAGCATTAAAAATGTCAGATCTTAATCAGTTTTGGGGAGAGCAAAATGTAGTCAGTGCAGTACAGCAGTACAAAATCCAGTACACAGTATCCTTCTACCAGTGTTCCAAAATAAAGGAATATTGACATGTAACAGTCAAGTTAAAAAAAAAAAAGGGTTACACTAAAATACTAGCCTGAGAGTTTCACATCTACAAATTATGGGAGGCTTGCTATGTGATTCTGAACCTGTTTGAGCATCAGGTGGAAAGTTTGGTCATGGATCAGTTGTTAGTCTATGTGAAGTCAAGGTTGGCTGATGACTGGGGAGACTGCATCCAGCTCTCCTCCGTCTCTGCAGCTTCTCTGTCTCCATCCTCCACAAGGTAAGCTGCCTACTGTGCCTCTGCAGAGCTTCTGGCCTAGAAACAAGTTGCTGCTGCTGCTTTATATGAACGAAAGAAACAGTTAGTGTTGTGAAACTGCTGTTTGTCTCATCCCACTAGAAATTTGGGATAACACTGCAATAATTGTAGCCTGTACCTGAGAAACATTTCAGTGTCATGGCATTCTCTAGGAGGAGAGTAGATGTTATTTTCTCTGAGACCCTCTGTGTATGCTCTTTTAAAACCTATTTACATAACAGTCTGTGATGTGTACAGCTTCTCTTCCCTGTGTGCTGAAACATGGAAACTTGCACATGCACAAATAGAGGACGATGAAGGTCCTAGGATGAAATAAAAAAGGTGAAGTCTAAGCTGAGCAGCAGGAAATATGTCTTGCCAGTGGAAAGTATTCTGTAGTGAGTGTAACCTCCCCAGGGGAATATTGGAAGCTCCATCCACTGGTGTATTTAAAACTAATATAAAAGTCAAATATGCAGCAGGAGCAGTTTTGCTTTGGCAATGAAATAGAACAGATGGCTTAGCAGATATCATCCATCGCTAACATCTATGGTTTTGTCTGTAAGATGTTAAGTCTCTACAAATATCCTGGAGTAGAGCTTGTGTCAACTGAAGCTGTATAAGCTATTAAAAAAATCCATATCCCTCTGGGTTTTATTTAATTTTCCTTTTAGAGCAGCAATAACAGTTGAAGTACAGGGCATATGCTGGAGGTAAGTAACTGGCTGGGATTAATGATGCTTGGTTGTATGCTGTGCTGTCAGTTTTTGTCAGCTGATCATGAATTGAAGGGGTATGACTTCTGCCTCAGTCACTATTACTTAAAATAACATTTTCTGTCCTTCCCCTCCTGCACGCAATCAGCCTGTAAACCTCATATTCTCACTTTGGCCCAAAATTGTCACGTCACAGGCTGGATGCCTGTTAAAATTTATGTATATGATTTGTTTAGCCCAGATATCCTTGGCAGTAGCTTTGGAAGGTACTGCTATAACAAACAGTCTTGTCAAGTATTTCACAACATTGTGGAATCCTAACAGAATAAATCCCCACTAGATCCCAAATCTCCTGCTGAGCCTTAGTTGTGTCCTGCCTGGCTGCAGAGAAAAAGGTGGGGTTTGCATTGCATCTTGATGGTTGAAATATTTACACTCTTCCAGACAGAAGCTCCCCAGGGGTGGGGAGCGCTGCTGCGGGGTGTCACTTGTGTGCAGTGTCCCTTCTGTGTGGCGTTCACGCGTCTGTCAGGTTAAGGTGCACAGGCAGGCATGCATGTCTGCTGCTGATTTGTCTGTCCTACTGCCTGCACTATCAAAAGATTCATAGAGGGTTTTGCTGCTCTGAAACAGTCTGTAACCTGAAATGTTTAATTTTGTTAGTGTTAATTTTTATGGAAATGTTTTAAAGCTTTAAACAGCTAGTTGACCTAGCAGTCATAATAGGGAATGTTTTTGCAAAGTACATGTATGTTTTCATGCGTCTTATACTACTATCATGTATTCTGCATTTACATCATAAAGACTCCCTGGATATAACATTAAAGTTGTAAAGCTAAAGAGTCAAGAAGTCTGAAAGTCCAGAGTAGCCCTTGTGCCAACGGGGACCCTTCGCTTTGACAAATGAGTCCTGGGTGCTGCAGCCTTGTCTGTAGGCTGGCGTGCTTATGATTTCATCACTTGGTATGAAGTGCTGGAATGTGCTTAGTGAGAGAGACTCCTCAGATAATTCATCTCCCAAAGTCCATTAAATTTTTACTGAACTAGCATTGGTTAAGATTCTGGGAGGTTTTAGTCAGATTTTGGTGGTGACAAAGTATACTTCTCAGCTGGACCCACTTCAAAGGTAGAGGGTTTAGAACTTCTCAGTGAAAGTGATAAATTTGCAGTGATGAGAAACAGTTGATTTTGAGTTTGTTTGTNTGGAGGCAAATGAAAAACAACAGGAGAGTTTACAGTGAAAAGACAATTGCTAAGTATTGTTGACTATATATTTTGTAATTTTTCATTTAAGTATGGTGAATCATGGATCTCATTCTCTCCTTTTTTGTAATAGAAAGCTTCAGTCATACAGAACAGGAATTTTATACCAGTGTATCTAGCTGGGTATTTTTTATACCTGTATGTTTTAAAACAAATTAAATATTAGGAGGAACTTTCTGAAATATGGGTGGTAGATAGATTCCTGACTGCTCTTTGCAGCTTTGAAAGCCTGCTGTTTAATACAGAATTCCTTTCAGGAAGCCCAGAAGGCAGAAATGCTTTGTAATCCAAAGCACAGCTCACATACATGTCTAGAAGCTTGTAAAAAGGAAGAGCATTGTGGTTGAAGCTGATACCAGAGATAAATGTGAATTAGAGGGCTTCTAAGGAGCAGCTTTGGCACTGTGTTTAAATTGCCCTTTTAGAAATGCTTTTAGCAGTATGTGATAAAGGAGGAATGTATCTGGACTAGGAACTGATTAAAAATTAATTTACAATAACAGCATGAAAGGTAGAAGAGGACAGGCTAATGTTTTATTAAAATGAATTTACCATCCTATGTTTCTCTAGTGTAAGTTTTGTTATGAAAGTGAAGCCGATAGAATGCAGTTCAGTCAGAGCCTCCACAGTGTCTGAAATGTTTCTTTGAGGAAAGCAATTTAAAAAAAAAAAAAAAAGATGTAATACTAGGAGGATCAAACCATCATGTAAAGCAATAAAATTAGAAGACAGATGTGTTAGTTTTGAATATTATGTCATTTTCCATCAGCAAGAAAACCACACAAAGGGTGGAACCCAAGCCCAGAAAAAGTGCTGTGTGATGACCAGTGTAGTATTTTTGCATTTTTCATTATGATAATACATACCTTCTGAATGCAGAAGATACGCTATTTTGCATGGACTAATTGAATTAATGTAAAATGCATATATAGTGAAGCACAAAGAGCAATGCTGCATATATGCCTTATATCCTAAAGGCTGTCTTTGGAAAAACTTCAGGGTTCTTTGAAGTTTGGCTGGTCTGAATCAACTTACAGGAGGAGATGAGCTAAATGCAAAGCAGGCCAAAGAAGCACTGTTTTTCAGAATACAATTTGCAAACTAATTAGTGGATTGTTTCAGTCAGTTTTGACTAACCATGCTTTTTCCTATGTCAGCTAGAATTCTGCGTTAGGATGATAGTTTAACAGGTATTCCAGCTGGACTTGGAATAAAAACAAAAAGTAGTAGTATTGCAAGAAAATCTTCTGTCTTGTGACTGCCATCACTAATAAGTTATTGCAGAATTGCTGGAAAAATGCAAGTTTCACTCAGATGCTTGAAACCCTGTCTGAGTCTTCCCCAGGGGAGAAAGAAAAAGGGGGGGTGTGTGGAAAGGCAAGCCAAAACAACTGATGAAAGTAGAGAAAATAGAAGCAAATGCTTAAGGAAAAATAACATTTTCCTATAATGTTGATGATGGGGAGGAATGACTTCAGAAGAATGGTAAATGTGGTAATGGGGCTTGACGTGTTTAGTGGTTTTGGTAGGTCCTTTGCTTCCTCACTGTTCTAGAGGTAGCTGGTATAGCATAGGCCTATTTACCCCTGGTTTTGATGAGTAGTGTCAGTTCCTTTCTCAATGTGGTTTTGTTGAGCCCTCTCTCTTCTTGTGATCTTCATTTCATCCTTAAATCAATCAGTCATTTCTAATGATCTTATGTATATGTGCCAAGCTTTTGTGAACAAGCTGGTTGGGCTCAGACACACATAGATGACTGCAGAAAATTTTTTTAAAAATTATGATGAATAATAATCAGATTTCTGGCAACTTTTTTTAAAATCTATTTAAAGTGATTTAAGGTTTCATCTGCTTGGATCAGTATTGTATTTTCACAAACATGGACGTAGTATATGTAAAGTGCCTCTATCTGTGAATATGGCAATCCATATTTTGCCAGATACTTTTCTAACAGTATAATTCATCTTTCATTTACACAGTTTTGTAATAGTGTAATTCTCTGGATTTCCACAGAGATACTTTTTATTTGCTTATGTTTAAGTGGGATTAGATTGGACCCCAGCACTTACATAGTGATACAGTAGAGTGAAATCAATACTAAGCAAATAAGACAAAGTTTATTTTAACTAGGTACATTAAATGAAGCCGTAACTACTGAATCCATGATGAAGTCGGGTCTTCCGTATGTGGAAGCTGAACCATTTTTGCACTGTGCACGTAAGGCAGTGCTGTATTTTTGCCGTGTGTTTCCAGCAGAGGGCAGATAAGTACACCTTTTCTAGCCTCTGTAATATTTGTAAAGGAAAGTTCCACTCTAAAAACATGAGCAGCAAGTTTTATATATTGCAGCAATAAATTATGAATCTGTAAAAAGAAGAAGTAAAATCAGAACAAGCTTTTCATATAAAAGTAAAGAAAACAAGAGCAAAATTTGCAACAAGAGCTTTTCAGTTGATGCTTTAGCATCATCTGTTTTTTAACCTTACTCTCTTGATATTTTTAACCTTAGTCTCATGACATCAGCTGTTTTCTTTACAGTTTTCCCCTCTTTGGTTATTACTGTAATTTTCTAGCATTATATAAATGATACATAAAGAGGGGGAAATTATATCTACTGTCAGCGTTCTCTGTTGTGCAAGGTCTATTCATTATTTTTCCTTAGCTGCAGATTCTGGTTACCCACAAGTTTCTTGCCAGATTTCTTCCAACTGGGACTGCAGCACTCATTGCATGACCCAGGCACAGCATATGCTTCTCCCTTGGACCTCCATTACTTCTTTCCTAAAGCAAAATCTTAGCAATCTCTGGATCTGAGAATTCGGTTTGGTTAGTTATAAGCAATTTATCTGACCTACCTTTTCAGTATTTCACCAGACTGACCATATAACAGGCCCTAGTGTCTTCCAACATAGAATCTGTGGCTTCTAAGAGAATGGGAGGATGTCACTCTTGCAATGAAATTTGCTTCCTGTGGAAAACTGGTTCCCCAGCCAGGGAAAGCCCATCTTCAGGACATGACAGAAGAAAAATTTGTAGCTACAGGCATTTCTCAAGCCTACAATTCTCATGCAGAGAAATTTCAGAGGTTCATTTCAGCCCAGTGATACCAGCTGCTTATATTTTTGTCTAACTCCTTGTCTTTTGTATACAGACCAACTTCATTTTCCTGTCATCTAATAAGAGGACTATGCAACCTTCAAGAATTTGCTTTTAGCTTTGAGAAAATATTCTGAAGTGTTCCCCTGAATACATTTGCCGTTTTCTTATACTCAGGTTTGGCACAAATGCATACAATGTGAGCAGTATGATTTTACTACATCATTGTAGTTTGCTTCATATGTCCTGAAGTGTATATGTCCTATCATTTCAGTAATAATCAGTTTCTAAGTCAGTATAAGAATGCTCATGTGGTTATTTTGTGTATTTGAAATAGACCTGAATTTCCAGTTAGATAAGTATATCACAAAGAGAAGAAAGATACTTGACTTAGAGCTCTTTAAATGTGCAATACAGTTGTATTTTCACTGCATTCCATATCTCCAAGTAGTGTCCAGAGACTCCATATCAAACATTTTTTTTATCACATTAAAATAATTCTGTGACTTTCTGCAAAGGAAAAGTGTGTCATGTCAGTTAATAGCTGTTATAATATTGTTAAATGAGAGATAATTCCAAAACCAACTGGACTTTGCCATGATTGTCTGTATGATGATATCACTATTTATTTATATCATTATAATGTCTACAAATTCTAGTCACAGACATCTCTGTCAAGTTGCTGTCCAGTAATGAATTACAGGCTACGTCAATGAATAAGTACAAATGCAGCAGAGTGTCCAACAATACTCTGCTTGGATCATTGGAGTCTTTGACAAGTGGATTATTTTGCTGATCAAGTATATAGCCCAAACTCATGGGCTGTGAAAGTCATGATGTCTCCTTTCTTGGAAAAAAGTGGCATATCTAAACAAACTCCCTTTGTCTTTGTCTTTAAAAAATACTTATTCAGCATATGAAGGGAAAGGAAAAGGGCTTGGGCTGGATTTTCCACAGCTGGTGGTCATACAGGATTGCTATTTGAAGAGGAGTGCAGGCTAAAAGTCACTGTGTGATTGTACTCTGTGGTTAAGTCACAGCTTCTCAGTTCCCCTCTTTGGTTGAGCTCTAACAAGTGGCATCAGTCTGAATAGTGAGTGAAGTAAGGAGAATCTAGAAACTGGCAGGTTGTGGGTTTTTTTTTTTTCTCCTTTACCTTGCTGTTCTGTTTCATGTAATTGTACACATAATACGAAAACAATTACAGTGTAAATTACTATCTCTTTACTGACAGTTTGTCTTTCACATGCTATTCTTTTCCCAAAGACATATGCCCTTCTGCATCACATTAGATTTTTCCTGGAGCTGGCAATTACATTGAATATGAAGGGCCTAAACCCACAAAAGGATCTGGACTAGAGTATAGATGCTGGATCTGGCATAGGAGGTGGCTGTTTGGCTGGCTGCAGCCCTAGGCTGTTGTCCAAGGAGAAATTAGACATTAAATGTAAGAAAAGCACTCCCACCCGAACCGCTTCTCTAGCAGTCTTGCTCTGCCTCCCTCATGGCTCAGTTCAGTGTCACGTCCATCCAGTTTCATAGCCTGAAAGTTGAATAATTGCATGTTTACAATTCCTAAGGCATTCTGACTGTTTCTGTGGAGACAGGAGAAGAGTAAGATATATTCTGTAATAGAAGCTGATTACTTCAGTAAGAAAAATGGAGAATATTTTTATGGAGCAATAGAAGAGTTGGATGTTAACTCATAGATGTCAGATGTCATGCCTCCATGACAAAGACAGTCTGTTTGCAAGCCACAGGGCTTTTTTTTTCTTCTTCGCACAGGACCTGTAAGGCCATTTGGATCATTTTATCTAGCTTCCAGCAAAGGAGCAGTGATTTCTGTGCTAAATGGGACAGGGTTTTGAACTATTTGGAACAGATGGAGAGCAAATAGGACTGTTGTGATAAGAATGGGAAGTTTCAATGCAGATGGATTGAGAGGTCACCTTTAAAGAGCTTTCCCCTCACACGCCTGTCCCCAGCATACAGCTAAATTTTTGCATAGTCTATCCTAGTCATACTCACATTTTTGCCAAATCAAATAGTTAAAAAATCCACCTTTTCTATGAACTAATAACATCTTCAGAATTATATCTTTCTATTGTGTCATAATCAGAAATACTACTCTGCAAGGAGAGGATGAAGATATTTTAGGAAAAATTATAAGGAAAAAAAAAGTTCCAGTAAAAGAAAAATTGTTTTGTCCAAAGTAGACGAGATGATCTAAACCTCTTCCAATTGCCCTATATTTCTGTGGCCTATGAATTGTAACTCAGATGTAAACCTGTTTTCCTCTGAAGCTATTAGGGGAACACAGCTGTTTACTTGGAGCATTAGGAGGTTTGGTCACGACTATGTATTCTGTTTAATGATTTACTGACACTGTTATTCTCCAGTTACAAAGAACATAAAGTAAAAGAAAAGTCATAAACACCTTACCTTCCTCTCAGTTCCTGGTGCTCTTTGGCAGCTGTTAAGCCCTTGGGATATCTGTTTTTGTAGTATTAACCTTAATTACCATGCTAACTATAGGCTTTTAAAATATTAGCTTCAGCTAAGTGGTGGGAACTGAAGACAATGTGCTGTTGTTTTAATTGCCTCTTCATAACTGGTTTTTGGATATTTCCAGTAGCTGTGCAAGATGTCCATTGCTTGCTTGTTTTATGGATCAAGAATATATTTTTTTTTCAACAGCATTTCCCATACCCAAGGCTTTTCAAATTTATCCACACAAATGGTAAATATTTGAATGTGTTTGTGGAAATTGAAGATCTGATGGTTTGGCAAAATTTCAGGGGCTTTTTTAAAGCTTTTTAGTGTTTCTCAATCTGGTTGCCTGGAAAAAGGCCAAACAATTATGTCCTCACATAGCCTGCACAGCAGCACTGTGTCCTACTGTTTCTATGACAGCAAATAGCTTTTTTCATCTCCCCCAAATCAGGTCTATAAAGTACAGCAGCCTGTACCACAGGTTAGTGGGAAGATGGCAAGCCTTCTGGATTTGAAGTTGTACAGGTACCTTTAAAGGCTTGTATTTCTCAGGCTTTGGTTATGCTAATTCTGTAGTAACTAACTGCAGTGCAGCGTGGAGGTATCTGAATGAGCTCCAGGTTAGGTAGCTCAGCTACAGATAGCAATCTACCCAGTGCCCAAGGAACTATGTTCATTTGCTCTGCTGAGATGTGACTGACATGTTGGTTTGTCTTCCTCAAATGTTTCCCACTGAGTTGCAAGGAAGCTGTAGTACAGGAGGGATTTTTTGTTAAAGAAAAAACCTGTTTGATTATTTCCTTTCCATCAGCATTCAACAGGCTCCCATATCTCACTAAAAGAAACTACTTTGGAGTAGGAACAAATTTCCACATTTTTCTCATGTCTTTCCTTGCTTTTTTGCATTTCTGAGAATGCTTTATACAGCCCATTCCTCTCTTCTTCCCAGATCTCTACTGAATGTGTCTTTTGCAGTCTTACTTCATCAAATTTGCACTTTACTGCTTTTAACAATTACTTTTTTAATGGTCAAATTCCAGGTTGTTTTATTCTTCCAACGCCTTCTCAGCTATCCTTGATCCTTACTATTTCTTTCTCCCTCATCTTTCAAAACTCAGCATTTTTGGTTATCCCTCAAGCCTATTTCTCAGCATCTTCTCTGCTGTGTTTGCTCTGAATACCAAAGTCATGACAGCAGGTTGTGGAGAATTCTTGGCAGTCCTTTGCATGGGCTGGCAGGGGGACAGGTGGCAGTGCTGCTGTGTGCTGATAGCATGGGCTTGCTGCCCTTCAGGTGCCTCCTCTAAATCTAGTTCATGGAGCTGCCCTTTTTGGACTCTTTCTAGATACCAGGCTCCTTGTAACTGTTTAGAGGAGAAAGACAGGCAGCTTGTAGCTTGCCTTCCTGGTGGCAAACAGCAGCAGTAAATGGTTACATTTACCTTCATTTTTCACTTTGCATCCAGGACAAACACACTTCTCACCCACCTGTTGTTACAGCTTTAGAAAAATCTTCCTTTGTTGCCTGACTGGGCTGAAATACTAATAGTTGGCAGTAGGAGACAATCTTTTCTTCTGCATTGTCTATTTAGATTTTAAGTTGCAAAGGGAACAAATTGTATCGAAGATGATGCTGAACAGACTGTTGTCTTTATCCAGTTTTTAATACTGTGTGCTGTAGGCATACATCTGGCTGGAGCACCTCTCCTATGAGAATAGACTGAGAGAGTTGGGGTTGTTCAGTCTGGAGAAGAGAAGGCTCCGAGGGGACCTTATTGTGGCCTTCCAGTATCTTAAGGGGGCCTACAAGAAAGCTGGGGAGGGACTTTTTAGGATGTCGGATAGTGGTAGGACCAGGGGGAATGGGTCAAAACTAGAGGTGGGTAGATTCAGATTAGACGTTAGGAAGAAGTTCTTCACCATGAGGGTGGTGAAACACTGAACAGGTTGCCCAGAGAGGTGGTGGAAGCCCCATCCCTGGAAATTTTTAAGGCCAGGCTGGATGGGGCTCTGAGTAACCTGATCTAGTGGGAGGTGTCCCTGTCCATGGCAGGGGGGTTGGAACTAGATGATCTTTAAGGTCACTTCCAAACCTGACAATTCCATGATTCTATGATCTGTAAATGTCATTCTGTGTTTTATGGAAAGAAAGATGGCCTCTTTTTTTAATGTGTTTTGCTTCAGTACTTGGTGTACTGTATTTGTTGAAGCCTTTCCAAATTGTAAACTAAATCAAGAAAACAGATTTCCTTTACTGTCTTTTAAACAAGCACTCTCTTTTATTAAAACATGATTACTGGCATAAGTCACGGAGGGACAAAATGAACCAATAGCATAATGCTATTGAAGTCTTTTCATGGAAGAAAAGCTGTTAAAATTCCAGCAGAGTGCGAATTTGACTCTAGTGTATATGGTATTTTCTTAAGTGTAGATGTGCCAACTGTACTTTGCATTATGTCCTGGATTTTGCACTTCACAGTGATGGACGTAATTATCAAAGGGACTGAAATACACACTGCAAAAAAATTAGTATTCCAGAAGTAGTGATGGGTCAGGGCTGAAATACCCTCTTTTTCCTCAGGGAGCCTCAGAGTCACGCTAGGATCTTACTGAAATTCAGGTCAGGTATTTAGAGCTAGAATACGAAACGAAGACACAAAATGGAGGAGAAGGATAGGGATTTCGGTATTCTTAATCAAAGTAGATGAATATTCTCCTAGATGAAACTGGCAGGGCAGTTTTTTTGGAAGATAAATAGTGTTATAAGCTCCTGTAGTAGACTTTATGTTTGAAAAAACCTTTGCCCAGCCAAAACTGAGCTACTTGGAAATGAGATGACAAAAGCTGAATCATAGTATAAGAAGGAAAACTTTCAAAACCAGCCATTTTGTTGTTTTTCTGATGAAAGGCCTGGAGAGGAGTGTGTGATCGTAGGCTGGTGATGTGGAGGGCGAGTGAGGTAAGGGTGTGACACAGACATAAGGTAGTGTGGTTTGTAAAGCACTAGCCAGTGACATTGGAATTTGCTTTTTTATCTCTGCCTCTCAGCTAGTTTTCAGAGAAGGGGACAAACAGCATTCATGCATGCTAGAGATGCTAGTGGTTGGTTGCACCCTTGAAGACTGGTCCAGATCCGTTGGTAGGACTGGAGGTGTTTCCACAGACTTCAGTCATGCTCAAACTCCAGGAACAAACTGGCAATGTTACAGACTTGTGTACTCTCTAATTGTCCATGACAGGATGGACACTTGGAGATATTCCATGGCCTGTTTGAATGCTCTAACTGCTGAGCTGTTTGTTGCTCAGTTTTTAGGCCACTTTTTTTTCTATGTTTTTGTGGGAATAGAACCATGATGCACCCTCCTTGAAGTTCTACTGCATCAATTTGAATCTGTATCAGTATAAGTGGAGGAATATATTGTTTGCCAATAATAATGCATTTGGTCAGCTTCTGTTAGCCTGATGACTGTGGGATGCAAGCTGGGCTCAGTGTTTGGACTTTAAGGTTACAGTTAGGTAAACCTACCCATTATGTGGCAAAAATGTGTTGAAGATGAAGACCATTTATTCATGTTGGTTGTTTCTCTCTGACCCAGGAATTAAATCCAGTTGCTTTTAGCTACAAGAGAAGAAACAAATGTTCTTTAGTAGAATTAATTTTAAAAGATGTCAACTGGAAGATTTCCTCTGCTGCCATGTCAACAAAGTTCAGGGAGATATTCCAGGACAGGAGGATTGATGGAAAAGGAATTGTCAGGGGAAATGTAGCAGGAGTTTAAAGAACTGTGTGTGGTAGTAAGCATATTATATTTTGTTATTTGCCTTCTGCTCAGAGACTTAGAAGAAATCAAAGCAATTTTCCTGGCTGCAAGCTAGAACTGTAAACCTCATGAATACAAAATATGTAGATAATCCAAATCCATTTGCATTCATGGTTTGTACAAGCAGATAGGCCATTTCTGTGAGCCTCTTGAGGAAATTTGCAAGTGCTGAGGCAGGGTTTGACCTTGCCAGTATTTTATACTAAACCAAGGAAAGTTGTTATTAGAGGTGCAGACTTGAGAGGGAAAGGTCAGATAATTCACTATAAACACAATTTAATGTGCAGTTCTCTGAGCACAAATGCTGATGTATGAGAAGTACTGTTGATTAAACCTCGTGTATTAAATTCCTGCAATACTGTAACACTTAATGGATTACAATGAAAAATCATAAGCAAGAAAAACCACAGGAAGAACAGCATGATTCTTTAATTATGCAGCCAGTAAAAAGGTTGACTGTTTTTTCCTCATCAACATTACTAGCAGCTACAGGAAATGTGAGTTGTTGTTGTTTTATATGAAAATAATTCAACTTTCCTTTAAAAAATATTTCCTGCTAGTGACAAGTACATGACACTTAAAATATTAAGCCAGCCAGTGTCTTTGGGGATAGGGCAAACACTGCTCCCCAGCAGTGCTTGCCTGGGACTTGGCCTGTGGATCTTGTTGCAGTTTCTCTCTGCCATAGATAGTGTTAATAAGTAACAGCATGATATGGATGCCTGCTTCAGCACCCACTAACACTTTTGACATATTCTTTGTTACTTAATAAATCAATAATGCTCCAGACAGATCTGAACTGACAGGTTAGGATTTAAGCCACTCTGTTGAAGCTGCCACCATGTTCTAGGAATGCCTGTGGAGTCTGCAGCTCAACTCATGATCAGAGATATGAAGAGCGGCACAGAGAAGTCTGTAGCCCACCCATTCAGTTTGTGCTTGAATGGTACATAGTCTCTAGAAGCCTGCTGTGATATGACACAGATTAAAGCAAGCCTTAGCTGCACCGTAAGCCTGATCAAGAGTCATTGAGCTGTGTGTGTGCAGCGTATGCCCTATGGTATATTTAGTCCTGTGCTCATAAGTAAATCTGAGACAAAAGCTCTGCTTGAAATGTAAGGCTATCCTTTAAGGGCCTCTGCTGAATCCCCAGTGCTGCAAGAGGTGGTGTGGCCTTCCTCACTATGGAGTTTGTGCCATTTGGTTAAACAGACCAAAAGCATGTTTTTATAAGGAGCAGTAGCCATTACCTCCTCCACATTAGCCCTACATGGAGGTCAGCCATCAGTCTGCAGGCAGGTTAGAAACATCATAAGCATCTGTTCCCCAAAGTACTCACCCAGGAGAAAAGTTGTGATTTCATTGTGATATGGGTCTCAGTTAGTCCCTGTCTCACACCTCATTCCTGTTTCCAGGAATTTCACTTTTAGAATGCTACTTCCAAGCTCTGCAACAAAATTATTGAATTTCGAAACTTCTTCCATCTTGCCTTCCTATTGCATGAATATTATTTTGCAAGTGAAACATGTCAACTTCCCCTAGTTCTTCTGCAGTATGTGGCAAGTGGGTTTTGCAACCTGAGGACTTCCTTTACTCAGAGCTCATCATAGCTTAGCAGATCCTGTCATTACATATAAAGCTCTTCAGCTGCATCATATAGATAGTAAGGTCTTCTTCATAACAAAGTCCTTGTTTTCCTGTTTGTGTGAGTCTGTCAAAATAGAATTGCATCAACAGCAGGAATAAGTGATGGGGGCCTTCTGTCCAGTAGTAAAGGCCTATAAAGTGTGCAGTGATAGAAATAAACAGAGCACTGTTTCTTTAGAAATATGTATGAAGAATACTCAACAAAGTGAAAATTTCAGTGTTTGTGCAAACCACTTCTTTCTCTTTTGACTGATGTCTTGGTCTCTTTCTGACCACATCACAGTGTCAATCTGGGTTATTCTTAGGAAGCAGAATCATTTTGGATTTGTACTGGCTACATAAAGAATAAAAGACTTGTATATAGTTTTCAATGGTCTTTTACTGTGTGGAGCTTTGAAGCAAAGTCGTCTTTCTTCTTGCCTTGGCTTTAAGTTTTGATGAGAATGGCACAGTTTCTCCATCAAGTGCTTCTAGAGGTATTGTTTAGGACTGATGTAAACTTCAGGGGTTCTGAAATCGAGCTAAACATTAATTGAGTTTTAAGCTTCTCTCTCCATGATGTTGCATCTTGTCAAAAGTCTAATCTATTATGCTCACACACTAACATAGCAATCCTTTCTACTAACAGAAAAAAGTGATGAAAACAAATGAACCAAAGCTGCTATTCTCTTCCATGTTGCCAACCCTCACTTTTCATGACACTAGCAGCAGCAAAGAGGCAAATAGCAGGAGGAGTGCCTACTTTGTAAGGGCATCTTTTTAAAATGTGAAAAATATACATAGCTAGTTTATTCTGTAGGACTGAAGTAACAGTAGATTGGAGTGGATCCTCCAGTCTCTTGAAAAGTTTGTGAACCACAGATGATATCCCAGGGAAATCCTCCACACTTGGGATTTGTAGGGAATCTTGAAACCAGCTAAATTACATGTGGGATTTCATTGTTCATCAGTCTTGTAGGGCTATGCCTATTAGCTCATCTTTTCTTCATCACTTTTCTTCACTAACTCTGTTATATTAGTCTGGAGATACAAGCCTAAGGGATGACAACTCCCATTTTTATCTATAGCCCTCCAATGTTTTATTTTTAACTTAAATTGTGCCATTTAACAGTTGATTTTTAGTCTTTCCCTATTTCATCTACTCTTTTACTAGGCGTCTTAGAAGGTCAAGCAAAGAGCTCTGACAATCTTGGTTTCTCTGATGTGAGAGTTAAGTATCCTGGTAGAACTTGCTGTAGGGATTGGAAAGGGGATATGGCCACCACTCTTTTCTGAAGCTTGTGTTGGCTGCTAGTAATGTACAACTGGGCAACACGCACTAAGCATCTCAAACTCCACTGCCTCCCAAACACCACCTCTCCATTTTTTAACATCTTGGAGACTTTCTCTTGATGTTACCCAGCATTTCACAGCTAAATGTTGCGTATCTGCTGCTGAAGGGTGATTTTAATTCCTGCAACAGATGTGGCTGTTGAAGCCATATCACAGATCTGCATTGTTGAGGAACATATTTGTAGCAGAGGTTCAACAACTCTTCATGTGTGTATGTTAAACAAAATCACCACTTTGCAGGGAATGCTCTAAAAGATACAGGCCCTTCGTTCATATAAACAAACACTGTTGACTGCCAATAGGAGATATTTGTAAACTCTAGAAGTAAGAATCTTCATATACAGTTGTTTCGAACATAAACTGACAAGAAAAAGATGGTCCTGACATGGTTTTGGAGAAATGCCTGCTATTGTTTTAACACTTTTAATTCTGACATTGATAAAAGAATCATATAGTAATTATCCAATTTTAATTTTTAAATCAAGTTATAGGGGAACAGGGAAGTAATGGCTTTGTTCATGCACTAGCAGTTATCTTCTGTTTACCACTGCTCAGAATATTCCTGAGTCATTTGTTATATCTGTCCTCCAACTGTGTTAAACTAGGACAACATTGCACTGAATTTTGCAAGCAGACAATTTGGTTGCTTTGTGCTAACACAATGTATGGTCAGGCTAAAATACAACTGACTGACAATATGTGTGGAATTAAAAAAGAAATAAAGCTAATTTCAATCAGAAGTGTGCTGGTAATAAATACTGTCTATTAAAAGGGCTATGCAGAATTTAAAAAACATGTTCACCAAATACTATAAATTTGCAGAAACAGATTTAAACAGCCAAACAAAATTATTTTTTTTGCATTTGTGACACATCACTTTCAGACACAACAGAATTTTGCAGAAAAATAAAAATCTACCTTCAGTAATAAGCCAAAAGCACTAAAGAAAGAACTGTTGGAAACATGTTAGAGTTTTTAGATTTACTACCAGTTTCCTAACTGGGAATTAAAGATATCTTTTAAATGATTATTTCATCATTTGACTTCATTAGAAAATCATACATGAATTAGATCGTAATTGATGTTAAATTACAAGCACTTGTTTATAAAGTGGTCTAAAACTGATGAGTTGTGAAACTGTTTGCGTGCTGTGTCATTTCCAAAACACTGTGACATAAACTGCTACACTGAGTTAATTCCACAAATGTAAAATGCTGAGTGGTGCTAATGCTTGTATAGGTTAGACTGCTCCCTCCTAATGTTCAAAAAGTTTGTCCACTGTGGAGATTAAAAAGTAGGAAACAGGAAGAAAAATAATTCTAAAAGGTATTTGAGAGGCCAGACTATATTATGCTTAAATTGAATCAAATCATGCAAGGGATTAAGGACAGGCTGTTTGTGCTAAGAGAGTTTTGGACTAGGTTTTGAAATTATTCCTTCTTTCTTCCTTGCTGTGGTAGCTCAGCATTTTCAGTCTCTCCAAATGGCTCCAGCAGCAGGGTTCAGAAAACACACAAGACTTAATAAGGTGACCTTTATTCTCTGGCCTCAGTGAGATAGTTTGGAAATAGGGCAGAAATGACTACATATTGAATAGTGGCCATGTTACCTTTTTCCCCCCTTTTTTAAAAATAAATTTAAACCACTTGAAAATAAATTCTGACAGCCATGCCCAGTAACTAGAAGATAAAGCATGGTAATGAAGAAATTGCTTGGATGGAAGATAGTACGAACAACCGCAGCCATCTGAACATATGTGATAAGTGTGTTTTTTAGAGAGATCTGCCAGTAGGAAATTTTTCTTGGTTTTCTGGCTGCTGTAGAATAATTGCATTTGCAGAGACCTAATTGATTCTGGGAGATATTGATTCTCTTTGGGTTGAGGTGACTTGTGGGTATTTTTCTTTGTTTTTTTCTATTTATACACGAGCACAATCTTAGCTGCATTCTGAATGTCCTGTAGATAAGAAAATCCCCTAATTTGTACAACACATTGAGTAGTGGTGCAGAATGAGTTCAATGGAAACCTGTCCTGTTAGAAAGCGCCAATTCATTTTCCTTTTACTTTTTACTGAGAGCTGTGCTGTCATTTGAACAAAATTGTTTCCACACAAATACTGAGTTGGAGTGGGGAATCCTAAACATTACCAGAGCTACTAAATTGTCATGAAGAAAGGATTTAGGTAGACCAAGAGATATAAGCAACTTCAGTTGCTCCATTTTCATCAAAGATTAATTTTCTGATTTCCTTTACTGATAGTACAATGAATGGGAATACTGATAATAGATTCAGATTTATTCCTTACTGGCTGTAGTTCCTCGGGGTGAATGATGTGCTTCTTCAGACAATAAGCTTCAACATGGCAGCATCCTACTAATTTCAAGGAACCTCCTGTCAAGTGTCCCACTGATGGGTGTTTGTGGCCCTGATGAGCCTCACTTGGGACCTTCCAGCCCCACCCATGGGCCCAAGAGCGCTATTAAAGCTCAGTCCTGGGTGTCTAGTCTCTTTGAGCAAAGCTGTAGGAGTGCTGGTCTCTAGCTTAGCCATAGCTGTGCTTGTCCCTGTCTGTGGACTCTGCTGATATGAACCATGGCCCATGTGTGGCCTTTCCAGATTGGTGGCAGAGATGCCATTTTACTATGGGTCTGTCTGACAGTCTGCAGACTGTGTCTGATCCTGACCTGTGGATTGACCACCAAGCTTGGCCTCAGACCGACTTCACCACCATGAACTTACCTGATGGTTGGGGGTCGTGGTTAAAGCTGGCTGCCATCTCCAGAACTGCTCTGCTCTCATTGTTGGGTACTGTGGGATGGGCCTTGTTGGAATCCCCAGCTCTCCTCTCCAGCTAGTGTGGGCTCACACCTTTACGTCTATAAACCTGTCTCTCAGTACCTAGCTAGTTCATATGCATATAAAACCACATTTATTAGAAATCAAGACCCCAGGAAAATAGTTCTTAACTTCTTCTTATTTCAGGAGTGCAAAGAAGAATTTAGCATGTGTATGTTGCAAAAGACAGCTGCAGGGTATCGTGAGAAAGACAACGTTCTGCTATGTCTGCATTTTAAAACTGTAAAAATTTTAACAGTAAAAAAGTTCCATAAATCCAATTGTTTTAAAACTTTAGGGTATTCTATTTCTCACATTGGGGCAAAAAAGTTTCTTCTAGTTTTTCCTAAATCTAGTACCTGTTTCTAATTTGATTTTCAGGATACTTCTCATTACTCTGTATAGCTAAAAATAATAGTGTATCCAAATATAAATTTAACCGCTAGAGGCTGAAATATGCCTTTATCCTTCTAGTTTCCTTTGTTTAATACCTAGAGAAGTATAAGAAAAAAATAGCACTGCATGACTTCATAACTGTAGTGCAAACTAAATTTAAGACAACTTTACCTAAGCAAAGCATCCACAACAGAAATGTGATCTGGCTAGAATATCACAAGGTATTTGGGTGTGTGGCTTTAATTTGGTTTATTATAATGATGTTGAAAGATGTGTTAATTTAGTCAGGAAAGACATATTATTTATGACTAAAGAATGAGAGTGAGGCATGTGTAAATATTTAATTTTTTTAACAAGTGTACTTATGCTTACATGTGACTTTCTGCCAGGATTCAGGGTTACACTGAACAGGGCTGGAACTGAAAACTAACTAGAACTGAAAGAGTGGCTGTGAGAAATTTTCTTGGTTCCAGAAAATGCCAAGGGTCCTAGAGGACAATGAAGTAGTGAAAAAACTTGTGATTTATTTTTGTAGCTTCTGCTAGTCTGGTGAGGTTTAGTTGTTCTAAACTTGCAGCTAAGATCAAAGGGAACCTTTAAAATGTTGGCATAGGGAAGAGGAAAGATTGAGTAATATGCTAGGGGCTGCCCATGAGCCTCTCTGAGGGCCAATGAGAATGCAAAGATAAATGAGATTGACATCAAGTGAAGCAAGCAAGCTGTCTTTGCCCATGGCTGAGGTGGAGATAACTGGGTTGAATAAGACTTCCTACTTTCAAGGAAAGATTAAAATTTAGGAAAGGGTCATTGTACAGAATATGAATAAATCCCACAGGATCAAGTGCAAGTATAATTTGGGCTCAAGGCTTAGTTGAACTGACTAGTAAAAGCATCTTTGTGCCAGGATAATTCCCCCTATGTGAAGGCTTTTCAGTGATCACTCTAATTGCCTTTCTTTATCTGTACAGGGAGTATTTACATGTGTTTCCTGTTTGTCTTCTTTTATAAGTTTTAATTGGCTCTGTCTTCTGTCCAGAGGACCATTCCTCTCCAGCAGAGAGGAAACTTATCACCTTGTGAAAAGGTGGTGGAGCTTCTTTCCTCAAGGTTTTTTTAGACAGGATTAAACAGATATTTGTCTGGAATGATGTATGTGTAGTTCATTATTTCTTGAGGTCCAGTTCCAACACTGTGATTCTAGATACATTTGAAGTTAGAACTACAGATAACATTTTAAATTTACATTTTAAATTTTTTCCCAGAATCTTTTTTTTGTTGGCTTAAATAACGTTCTGATTTTATAAGCAGTTTCAGCTAGAACTGCCCCCCGATACACTAAATTTGGCTCAGCACCCTGAGTGCAGCTCTGTACGTGAGGAAGAAGTGTGGGCTTCCAAAGCTGCTGGAACTTGGCTGCCTGTTTCATCCCGCGTTCTTGTGGCTGGTGCAGACAGATGAGAATACATGTGGCCAGAAGCAAAGAAACCCCAGCCCTACTACAGTCAGTATTTCTTTTCAGATAGTAGGGCTTCCTGTATTAAATGCTTGGTATTCTTAATTGGTTTCATATCCTTCTTCTGATCTTTGTGGGTTATACTATTCCCCCCACCCGTATCCAGTAGAAGCCACCTGTAAACTGTTGTATTTGCATATGCTGGAACCTCATAAATTCATATGATTACTCCTTTGTTATTTCCTGAGCACTAACTCTGTCTTTTTAATTGACTCACTGGTGCTACTTTCAGCATGACTGAAACAGTGCGATGCAAGACTGGCTGAAGCAAAGACAGATACAGCAGCTTGCAGATGTGTACTTGAAATTCCACTGAGAGATGGCTGTGGCTTTGCAAGGCAATCTCTTTGCAGGAACTACAAAACAATTTTTGCAACAGCCCTGGCAGTTGCTCCACCACAATAAGAGGTTGACATGCAGGG
Organism: Brachypteracias leptosomus; assembly: GCA_013401335.1. NCBI lineage: Eukaryota > Metazoa > Chordata > Aves > Coraciiformes > Brachypteraciidae > Brachypteracias > Brachypteracias leptosomus. The sequence continues at coordinate 48,205 of VYZX01030768.1, forward strand.
GACAGACAGCATTATCCAGCTGTCCTCCTTGTCATGGTGTTATATCTGGATTCATGAAACAAGGATCACATAGCATTGGAGGATTTTTCAGCACGTGTTTAGGTATGGTGTGTTGACCTTGTACTGCAGCCAAATGCCCTAGCAGCTACTCACTTGCTCCCCCTGTCAACAGGACAAGGTGAGAAAGCAGGATGAAAAAGCTTGTAGGTTGAGGTAAAGACCTGATCACTTACCAATTACCATCATGGGAAAAAACGATTCAATTTGGGGAATATTAATTTATTTCCAATTAAAGTAGATTCAGGTGGTAAAAAAAAGAGGAAATCAATACACTGAGTGATGTGGCAGGGACAGGGGGTTACAGTCAGTCCGTAACAGCTCCTCTCTGCTGCCTCTTCCTCCTTGCTCCTCTCACTGCTCCTTGTATGGACTCTCTGTGGGCTGCAGTTTCCTTCAGGGCACCTCCATCTGCTCCAGCATAGGGTCATCCATGGGCTGCAGGGGAATAACTGCTCCAGTGCCTGGAGCACCTTCACCTTCTTCCCTCCTTCTCTGACTTTGGTGGCTGCAGGGCTTTTTCTCACACTTCTTGCCTCACTGCCAGGCAGTATTTTGCCCTTTCTCAAATACGCTTTCCTAGCAGCCTCACTAGTTCTCACCGAGGGGCTCATCCGTCCCTGCTCTGGGGCCATTGGGAACTGGCTGCAACCGGCTGTGCCCCGCATGGGGCAGCCCTGGCTGCTCCTCACAGAGACTGCCCCTGCAGCCCCCACCACCAGCACCTCGCCACAGGCACCTGATGGTACAAGATGTCTGAGAACTTACCCCAGAGGTGTTTGGAGTGGGGGAATGCCAACCACCCTGAGCCCATGGCTGCAGTGGCTGGCTGACTTGTGTGGTCATTGTCATGTGGGAGCCCCACCACTCATGGGAATTGTTGGCTTGTACACATTGGGTGGTATTTGGGGGTTATCAGGCTATCCCCTGCTGCATTGTGTCAGTCAGTGAAGCTCCAGCTTTTGAGCGCTGGAAGGAGAGTCCTCCTTGATCAAAGGCCTGTTTCTTTGTTAAGGAAGGCTCATGATGCTGGGGCCTGACATAGTCTTATATATGGGTTTATTGCCCTGGCTGCCATGGATGTGAGTGTTGGTTGTGGCCCCAGTTATTTTGTGAGACTGATCATCTAATCCATAACTAGTCTTAATTGCTTGATTCTGATTTTGATCATAGAAAATGCATGAGTATCTAAGCTGCTGCAGGATAATGATGTGTGCTGGGGGCTTGGGCAGGGATGGGTTTGGCCTGTGACAAGAATGAGGGGACTAAGGTCCAGAGAGGCTGGGGCTCTGTAAACAGATGCTGAGGCAGCCTTGTCAAAACTATAGTGACTGAGGGCACCTGTCATGAGCACAGAAGCCAATTTTGGTGACTTCTGGAGTTGTGGCTGTGGCATGTATTTTTTAATGAAGTTACTTAATGAAATCATCAGGAATGTTTAATGAAAGCATTTTGGAATAATAATTCTTCAGTATTCTTATGAAAGCATAAATGTTTTTGTTACATATGAAAATTATATTTGGATGTTTGTGAGCTATTTTCTGCAACTTTTTCTGCATGAAAAGCTTGTATGTGAGTTTATTAGCCTTTTGACTTCAATTCCTTTTTTCATACTTCACTTATATTGTAATAAAATACTACTAAAGTTCCAAAGATAATGCAGATGTAATCTGGTGAGTTCTTAATGGACATTTTTCATGAACTTCATGAAATATTTCAGTAAAAACAGCTTAATTGTTTAATGTTGTCTTAAATAGAATTTTAATAAATACTGAGTATTTTTCCTCTTTAATGTTTCCACATGATACCAGAAGTATTATAACTTCTGTGAAAGCTTTGAGATAAAAGTGGAAATGTTTGAATCAAAACAACAGTCAAAATGATGGAAGCTGTAAATAAATAGCTTGGAGGTTCACATTTAGTCACACAGTTCAGGAATATGCCAGTTCTTGGAAAAAAGAGATGCATTTACATCTGGTCTTGAAGTTGCCACTGCGTAAGTGGCTTTCAGCTTGGCCTTCTGCAGAGAATCTAGGACAGCTGTGGCAGTAAGCACCAACACATGGCTCCAGGCACCAGAGGTACTTTGTGCAGTGCCAGGGGCCTCAGGCTTGCAGGAGGCAGAAACTTGCTGGGGCCAGCTGCTTCCAGTGCTAGGGGGCTGCAGTATGCTTCTCATGGAGAAGCAGAGTCCTTCTGCCTGGAGCATGGTCTCAAGCCAAGTGGTCTTTTTGTTCACAAGCTCCTTCTTGCTGTTATTTTCCACCAAGTCCTGGCTCACAGTAAGGCTCTCTGCAGTGAGCTGTTGAGCTGTCGGGCTGATTGCTGTGTGGCAGCAGTGGGGTCCTGCTGAGTCACTTCACTGCCTTCTTGGCAGGTCCCTTGCTGAGCTGTCTGTCCCTCAGACTTTGGGGGGTGTCTTCAATCTCATTTCTTCTCTCCCTCAGCTTCCTCTGCAGATCCCTGCACAGCATTTGATGCTCTGGAAGGCAATGCATTGCATCATTCAATACAGGGTCCACAAGAGAACCAAAAGTAGCAGTTGGTTATTATTCTTTCCATCACAGAATAATAATATTTTTTTTAAAAAATAATGTATTTTAACTACTATCCGTATGGATTTTTCCCCAGTTGAGACTAGACATTTTTTTAATATCTCTTCTCTTGCAACTTGCATTTGAAATAAAATCTACCCTTTGTGTCTTCATGTGGTGTGCACGAATATGCTTGTGTGTGATTGTTCAGGGGAGTCTGGCATTGAAATGAGTAGCAGAGCTGTGGGGGGCTTGTTAAGTGGAAGAACAAGGATGGGAGGGACTCAATAGTGTGATAAATAATTTAGTCT
>VYZX01030772.1:23655-38638 GCA_013401335.1 Brachypteracias leptosomus
TCAAATACAATGGAAAGCAGCTTGGCAACTTGGTCTGCCAACTCCCTCAGGACCTGCAGATGGATCTCGTCAGGTCCCATGGACTTGTGCACCTCCAGGTTCTTTAGATAGTCTCAAACCTGATCTTCACTTAGAGCAGGCAGATCTTCCTTCTTCCAGCCCCTGCTTATGCCTTCCGTAACTTGGGCATTGCAACTAGAGCCCTTGTCAGTGAAGACTGAGGCAAAGAAGTCATGGAGGACCTCAGCCTTCTCCATATCCCTTGTGGCCAGATCTCCTGTTTCCTTCTGGAGGGGGCCCACATCTTCTTTAGCCCTCCTTTTATCACTGATGTACCTATAGAAGCTTTTTTTGTTGCCCTTAATGTCCCTAGCCAGATTTAATTCTACCTGGGCTTTCGCTTTCCTAACCTGAACCCTGTCTCCTCTGACAACCCCTTTGTAGTCTTCCCAGGCCACCTGTCCTCATTTCCAATCTTTGTATATTCTCTTTTTGCACGAGTGAGTCCAGGACATCCTTGTTTATCCATGCAGACTTCCTGGCATTCTTGCCCACCTTCCTCCTTTCAGGGATACGTGGCTCCTGGGCCTGGAGGAGGCATTCCTAGCAAGAACTGAACAAAAGGAAGTTAAGCTTTTCCCTATATTTGTGTACCATGCTCAGACTTTGTTTTGGAGGTTTGTTGTTTGGTGTTTTTTCTTTAGTCATTTTGGTGTTACCTTCTCTCAGATCACCAAGGGCTTCCAGACTCTGGCTGCACAACATTAGCCTAGTGTACTAGGTTGTTGCCTTTTGCAAACCCTCAAGTTAGTAATGTACTGAGCTATATTCTACTACAGTTCTACATTTTGAACCAAAATGACTGTTTTTCTGCTCAAAGTGAAGTTTTAACTTTCAGCCAGGTACACTTGATACCAAAAGAAAAGGTTGGTTTGTTTGGTTTTTTAAAAAAATGTCAACACAAAGAAATACTTTTAGGTTATTTTCATCTTCACTTCCCAGAAATATGCCCAGGTTAAGCCTGAGGTGTACAAAAGTAAAGGACAGGTTTTACACACTAGTTGTAAAGTTCCTTGGAGCTCCTTGACAAAATTAATGTTTGGGTTCTGTATGTTTCTAACCTCATCTGAACAGAATTCCTTGAGGGAGAAAATACTGTTTTACACTTGTCTTATCCACTATGAAAACCACACGGAAGTATCTTGCCACACAGTGAAAGCCTGAAAACACGGCTGCAGCACACTTATTCCTCTGCTCAATTACTAGAAGGTTTTGCTTCTTTTTTTAAAAAAAAAAAACCAAACAGATTCTATAAACAACTCCTTTATTGTTTCAATGACACTTGGACATAAATGGAAGGAATTACAGAATCACAGAATTTAGGAATTGGAAGGAACCTCAAAAGATCAGCTAGTCCAACCCCTCTGCTGGAGCAGGATCACCTAGATTAGGTCACACAGGAACATGTCCAGGTGGGTTTTGAATGTCTCCAGAGAAGGAAACTCCACATCCTCCTTGGGCAGCCTGTTCCAGTGCTCTGTCACCCTCACCGTGAAGAAGTTTCTTCTCATATTTAGGTGGAACCTCCTATGTTCCAGCTTGCACCCACTGCCCCTTCTCCTATCATTAGACACCACTGAAAAGAGCCTGGCTCCATCCTCCTGACACTCTCCCTTTATATATTTATAAACATTAACAAGGTCACCCCTCAGTCTCCTTTTTTCCAAGCTAAAGAGACCCAGCTCCCTCAGCCTTTCCTCAGAAGGGAGATGTTCCACTCCCTTAATCATCTTTGTGGCTCTGCTCTGGACCACCTCAAGTAGTTCCCTTTCCTTCTTGAACTGAATGGCCCAGAACTGGAGACAATATTACAGATGTGGTCTCACCAGGACAGAGTAGAGCGGGGGGAGAACCTCTCTCAACCTTGAATTCTAACCAACTATCTTGGCCCCCTTTACCTTCCAGTACCCCGTCCCATGGGATTTCCCCTAGCAATTGCTTGAAAAGGCCAAACTTGGCCCTACTGAAGTCCAGGGTTGTGATTCTGCTTGGTATTTGTTCCCGCCACATGAGATCCTCAACTCCAATATGTCATGGTCACTGCAACCAAGGCTGTCCTCAACCTTCACTGCCTCAATCAGACCCTCCTTATTCATGAGAAGAAGATCCAGCAGTGCTCCTCTCCTAGTTGGCTCATCCACCATTTGCATCGGGAAGTTGTCATCGATGCACTGGAGGAACCTCCTGGACTGTGGGTGGCTGGCTGAGTGGGTCTTCCAACAAATATCAGGATAGTTAAAATCCCCCATGACAACAAAGGCCTGTAACTGCGAGGCTGCTGTCAGCTGCCTGTAGAAGGCCTCGCCAACTTCCTCCTCCTGATCCAGTGGCCTGTAATAGACACCCACAACAGTATCACCCATGCCAGCCTGTCCTTTAATCTGCAAACTCATACCTGGTGGCAAGAGGAACTTGCTTATGCTAACCTTTCATGCATCAATAAGGGCAGGATGATTGCTAAGGTTTCAGGCCCACAAAAAACATTTAACCTTTACTTAAGATACCTTTGTTAAAAAAATGGATAATCATCTGCATTTTATTTCTCCCTTTCAACAAGCCCAGACATTAATTGGCACATGATATTTCTTCTCATCAAGCATCAAAGCATAATACACTTAAACCTTAAACTAGCTACCTGATGATTCTGCTACAAGGCTAGCAAGTCTTTTAAGAAAGACAGTATTTCCAAGGTAATTTGTATCTTTTGGCATGATGGCCTAGAAAACATGATTCTCTCCCTTAAAAAGTTAAACCCTGAAGTTTAGGAAGGAAAAAAAAAGTGGCAACAAAATCCCCCCATATTTGAAGCTAGATTCAAAAGGATATTCAAAGTAAAGAAGTCTCATTTAAACTTTACAAGTATAGCCATACAGCACTGTCTGTCTCCGTACCCAGAAACGGACTTTCAGCTAAATCTCACAAGATCTTAGTACTCAGCAGTTTTGCATAACTGGCCCTCAAACAGAATTGAATTCCCTTAACTAAACAAACTAAAACCAACCAACAACAGCAACAAAAAAACTCGCAGCTACAAAAAAAATGAACTAGAAAGAAGCAAAATGTATCTTGAGCACTATAAAAAAAAAAAAAAAGTTTTATCAACACTGAAAGTCCTAATGCATATGGATTTTGAGATATTTGTTAATGAGGACTGCTGGGCTATTCAGAGCATCAGAAAAGCTCTTCTAACCCAAATAAGCTAAAGCCAAGCATATTTAACAGCAATCAGAATGGAAAAACTGTCAGCTTTCTTACTGGAGAAAACCAAGACTCGTTTACAGAAGCACTCTGCACAAATAAAGGGGGTTGAAGTGTTTTATTTGTCCATTTGGAATGATTAGTATTTATAGTCAACAACATAAATCCACCCCTCATTGAAAGACCTGACAACTTGTTATTGCCAAACATATTACAGCCTGCTGAAGGGTGAAGAATTACAGACATATAAAAATGAATAACACTATATCACCATTAAATCACTTACTCTCTTCATAACAGTTTAATCCTCTAGCATTATAAATTAAGATTAGAAAAAAATCAACACTTTCAGTGATAAAATACATTCTGTTTAGTACACAATATGACAGTATAGTCTATTACACTAGTGCATTAAAAAAGTAAAAAAACCCAGACAGTTCCTTTGGAATAACTGCATCATTGCTGATCTCTCTCTTACTCCAACGCTGCTTGCAGCCACACAAGCTAACAAAGTCTCCAAGAAGTATCCTACTAGGAAAATCCATCACAGCTAAAATAGGTTTACTCTGAGAACTGCTTCTCCTATACTCATTACCTGAATATGAGTACCTAAAATTAGGTTCCTTCATATCTGGAGTTACAAGTGACATCCCTTCTGAAATCAAGCAAGTAATGAACAGATTTGCATCCATACCTTGACAATCAAATGGAAGTGACATGGAAAAATGGCTTTCTTTTTTCACCCAGTTAAGTAAATAGATAGTTAATGTTTGGAAGACTTCTACAAGATTTTTAAAGTTTAGTGGTTTGGATCATTTTTTAAGGTTACTAGCATGTGTGAAACTTGTATGTGTGAATGATTCATAACTAATCAATAGAAGTATCAGTATAATTACAAGAAGACATTTTTTTCTTATTAGATAGAATTTTGAGATCTCTTCTCCAAAAGTGAATTTGGAAGATAATATTTATAAAAATTTTCCAGTAATGACTGGTATTACATTAACTCTACATTAGATGTCAACTTCAAAGACTGAGTACTTACTGGAATCAGCCTTCAAAATAAAGTGGACCAAAATAATAATCTGTATAAATAAAAGTAACCTGCAAATCTGTTTCTCAAGAGAAGATATTGCCTACCACAGATTACCTCATACAGCTATTAGTGCCCTATAAAGTTAGTGGAACTTTTTACTTCTCAATTAAACATGATGTGAATGTGAAAAGTAGATTGACACAGGAGGCATGTTTCATTATGGCAATAAACATCACCTTCATTCAGACTGACCAACAGCAAACAAGAAAAATTCAGAAGTCAACTGAATTTTGAATGTGTGCAATGAAAATCCTATTCCGTACCTCATTATATTCTCAAAAAAATTTTTTTAATAGCACAGTAACTTGGAAAAAAACAAACTATGAAGTAACAGCAAAACAGAATTCCTCCTTTCCCAAAGATCTTAAATTCCCTCTGAACTTTACTCTGTGATGCCTAGGAAAAGTTTAAAACCAGACACTATTGTGTCAATACTACTGCTTGGCACATGAAACAATTCTGTCTGTGCCCGCTGCTGTCACTTACCTTATGAGCAGATTGCAAGCTCTTAAGGGTGAAGACTGTTTTTGTATTATTTTATTTTATGTCAGGACATGATAGTATCCGTATCTCCTCTGTGCCACAGTAGTATAATGAGATAAATGAAATTGTTATTCTTTAATTATTTTCTGCTCTAAGCTTTAGATCCATCAAAAGTGAGAGATGGTTGCCTAAGCTTCCACGAACATAAAGTCAGTTTTTCTCACATGTGACCTGACATGTGACCTGACACATAGGTAAGCACTCTGCTTGCCAGCATCCATGATGCAAAGCTTTTATTCTTTGCACCATGAAAAAAAAACAAAAAAAAAAACAAAAAAAACAAAACACCAACAAAAACCCCACAAAACCCACAAGGCTATCAAGAACAAACTGCAAGTTATGGTATCTTTTCATCCATTTCAACCCTTTCATTGGAAAGAGGAGGTAGTTTAAAGTAAGACACATCCTGCACTGCCTGACCAGCCGTAAGGCACATTTTAAAAATATATTTTTGGGCTGGCAATGAAAGTTGGAAGATTGAACCAGGAAGAAGTAATCTAATGCACTTAGAGTAATGTCTAGCTTCAGACTGTAGCATAGAAACAGACAAAACATCTCATTTTTACTATAGAAAAACTAGGTACTTCATCCAAATGAAATCTGAATAGCAGACCTACAAAAGTATGGGGTCACTGGCTCATAAGGCTTACTGGCATTCAGTTCTTTCAGAGTGAAAGGAATGGACGCAATCATGTAGAGTGTTAAAAATGCAGCTTGAGATGCTTCTGTCTTCTGTTAGTTTCTAAAGTTATCTTAAAAGTGAGCTGGGAAGTTAAGATGGCGTTATCAAAAGAGCTTTAAAAGTCCATGATTTTGTTTCCATCATTACCTTGACCTAAAATTTACTCCCAAAAATCAAAGGGCAAAAACCCTGTAGCAAACGAGGGGATAGTTAGTCATGTTGATACCTACTCAACTAAACCTTTAACAAAAATTAAGGACAGAATTCAGATTCCTTGCCAACAGGTCAATCTCAGCATAGCATTAAGTTGTCCTCAAATTTTGAGCTGACTCTTATTCAAAGTAATACAAGAACTGAGTTCCTCAGATGCAAAAGCCACCTCAGCTAGCTTCAACGTGAAAGTTGTCAAACTGTGCAAACTCAAACGAGCGAGTCCCAATAGCAGCCCAGCCGTTACTTGGTTTAGAAACAGTGACGTTCTCCCAGAGGGGATAACCATTTAACAGTCCTGAGGCAGAAGTGCCCTGTCAAAAAGGGGAAAGAGCTCTGTAAAATCCAGTGATTGAGTTCACACTGAGCCTGCTCACATGGAAGAAAACACAAGGCAGAAGGATGTCAAGTCAACTTTCAACTACATTTCACACATTTTTCATGCAAAGTTGCTTCTTAATATTGCATAGAATCCGGCAGCACCTATCAGCTTTAAAAGAGAGCTTGCTTCAGTAGAAGATCTCCCCAGCAAGGATTCAAGTCTCCCCACATTTGAGGCCACATCGCAGTTGCAAAGGTTACATTAGGCAAAGGGATTAGGCATTTGGCAGATCAATTTAAAGCCTCTTAGTTACTTGCAGCAATGTCACATCCAGCTAAATGTACATTTAAAAGCAAAGCTTGGGGCTACTTTCCTTTTCAAGTGACTATGGCCAAAAAGGGTGGAGTTGGGGGGAGGATACAGGGAGAAAAAATTGTGGCCAGTCTTCTCATTACCTGTGGCCCATTTTTACAAAAACATTACGCCCATGCTTTGCCATTATAGGAAAGAAGATTGGCAGCTCATCTGATTTTCCCATTCCCTAACCAGCTCCACATACAAGGCCTTAGCATGCAAAGGGAATTGGTGGGAGACAGATTTGTAAAACAGGCTAGCTTAGTAGTTTACTAGCAGTCTTCAGAGCAGGAAAGTCAGGCCATGATCTTTTCATTAAATTAAACAATTTCCCTCTCTAGCCCTCCTATCTCCACCTTTCAACTCATCTTTCCAGTTATTTTCTATACCCTCTGCAGTTTCTCAAGATCTCTTTAAAATACAGGCAGTAGAACTTGGAATGGGATTTAAATATTGGTTTAAAATAACAGAGATTATTTGTGGTTTACATAGGGCAAACTAATGGAAGTAGACAGTCAATAGTACAGCATAGGTTGGTCTAAATCACTTAGGACTACAAGTTTCATAAGTGGTTTTCCAGCTTTTCACCTGTGTAATTACCTGAATGTTGAGAGCAAGAGTGTGCCATGCGTTATCCCGGACACCAGAAAGCCCTTTCATTAATATTTCTTCTCCAGCTGCAAAACATGCTTAAGGTTAGCAAACTGTTACTTCACTCCCTTGCTGAGACTGATAAATAACAAGCCAGCAAAAGGAAAACAGTACCTATTTTTCAGAAGTATTCAGGACTGACATCTTACCAATTTCAACTGCAGCACACAAACCTAGGCTGTGAGCAAGGACAAGGTTCACGACCACCTGAGGAACCTGAATATAAATAAGTCCATGGGACCTGATGAAGTGCATCCCAGGGTACTGAAGGAATTGGCTGATGCAGTTGCTGAGCCACCATAATATTTGAGAAGTCCTGGCAGTCAGGAGAAGTCCCTAGCGACTGGAAAAAGGGTAACATTGTGCCCATCTTTAAAAAGGGTAAAAAAGAAGACCCTGGGAACTACCGCCCTGTCAGCCTCACCTCTGTGCCTGGGAAGATCATGGAACAGATCCTCCTGGAGGATATGCTAAGGCATATGGAGGACAGGGAGGTAATCCTAGGTAGTCAGCATGGCTTTACTAGGGGCAAGTCCTGCCTGACCAACCTAGTGGCCTTCTACAACGAAGTGACTGCATCAGTCAACAAGGGTAGACCTATGGATGTCATCTACCTGGACTTCTGCAAGGCCTTTGACACGGTCCCCCATAGCATCCTTATCTCTAAGTTGGAGAATTATGGGTTCAATGGNCCTACATAATGGCAGGGGAAGGTCTATTCAAAAGGGTTTGCAACGATAGGACCAGGAGTAATGGTTTTAAGCTAGGCAAGGATAGATTTAGATTGGATATTAGAAAAAAGTTCTTTAACATGAGGGTGATATATCAGTGGAATGGGCTGCCCAGAGAGGTGGTGGAGGTGCCATCCCTGGAGTCATTCAAGGTCAGGCTTGATGGGGCTCTGAGCAGCCTGACCTAGGTAGAGATGTCCCTGCTTGCGTAGGGAGGTTGGACAAGATGACCTCTAGAGGTCCCTTCCAGCCTAAAACATTCTATGATTCTAGGATTCTATGATTATCAGTGCATTCTCCTGTTTTGCCAGGATTATTTTTCCACCAAAATCTCCAATGCTCTTGGGAATTTTGTTTGAGATAAGGATTCCCCCTATTGAGAGTATGAATTCATGAAGTGTGACAGTATCTATTGCTCTGCTTGCTCTATAGATCTCCTTGTTTATGTATTGGAACTTTTTTAAATTAGAGGGTTTGAGCTGCCGCATCATCATTTTGCTTAGTTCTAGCCAAAATTTAGGCTAAGCCAAAACTAGGTGTGACTGGCATCTGGGTGGAAGGTCTGAAAAACACATTAAGTGCTATAAGTAGAACCTTCAATTATTCAGGAGATGGTTTCAACCGCAAATTAATTTAACATTCAGGCTCCCTTCTAGAAAAATATAAAGATCACTGAAAATAGCTGTAGAGAAAAAAAATCATCATATTGTGTAACAAGTGTCTCAGTCTGAAATAATGAGGTGGTTAATCAAAATGCTCTCATTTCATCTAGGAAAAGTTATTTTTGACAGCCTGAGAAGCTAATTGTGTAAAGTTGTTATGTCTTATTAAAAATAAATACTGGAGTCAATCCTAAACATGAGCATATTTTTACATACAGCTGAAAATTAAGTTGTTATGGAATTGACATTGCAAAGTTTCCCTAGGGAGCATTGGTATGTTAAGAAAAAAAAATCAAAACAAAATGAGTAGAAATTAGAAATTGTAGCTACCAAATAGAAGATAAGACTATTTTTAATGTTCAGTACAGTGTGAAACAGGTCATTATAGGCTGTCTTCGTATGGTATAATGCTGTAGATCTAGGAGTTGCATTTGACTCATCAAACTATTGAAAATTTTAAACTTATGAAATGGTAGGAAATGCATTTAAACAGCAAAACCTGCTGCTATTTCAAAGCAAATTGAAAAGTACTTTTAGCTATTGATGAGGAATTATGACATACATTCTTTCATGTCCTTGTCAAGTGCTCTATAGATTAACATGTGAATGTTAGCAGCACAATATATGTTCTGGCTCCACTGAGCCAGACCAAGGGTAGAAGGCATCATTTCTGGAAACAGTTGGTCACTCATCATCATCGCCTACGCCAGAAGAGCAAGATGATCTGCACTACTCTAGAAGACAGGCCACTGCATTTCAAGCAGGATTTTCTTTTTAGGTGTAGTGTAAGAATACAGATCAAACATTTCTATATCAGAGTATTTATGAAAAGCAAAATAATTTACATTTGCTAGTGTAAAACAGGTTTTGTCAGGGAAAAAAAAAAAAAAAAATCTCCAGGAAACTCAGACGTAGAAGTGGTCCAGCCAGTAACCTCAAGATACTCTCTTCACATAAAAAATGTGGCCATCATTAGAGCACAATGGGTTAAATTCATAGTGATGACAACTGAATTACAAAATCTGAATGTTAAGTCATTTTTATCAAGGTTATCATATATGTCATATCCATATGTCAGCGTTCACTTTAACAAAGAGCTGCTTACCTAGGTCACTAGTGACTCTGTAGGTGCCATCTGCAAAAACCCAGAAGAAAACTCCCTTGGTACGTCGAACATATATCCCACCATTGTCAACCCTTCCTGCAATAAACACGCCTCCATCACGTTGCTTTTCTATGTAGATGTCACAAGTGACTGTCATGTTTACCCTGTAAGAGAAGTTTAGTAATTTAACAAGCAAAGAATCAATTTTTTGAGCAGACAGTAGGTAGAAGAGTGTTCCCTATGTAGTACAGCAGTCTTTCTGAGAAAAGATTTAGCAATCCTAATTGTGACCTGCAGGTGTGAGATGCACAGGACTTACTAAACCAATTAGTTAACAGTCTCTTTCTCAAATGCTTTCTAATTTTAAATAATCATTATGTTAAAATATGTAGCTTCATTTCAAATTATGATCATTATAGCTCTTAAAAAGAATTGCAGTAATAACTATACTCTTATCAAACCAGTAAATCTCAGTCATGTTTACCCAGAAATAAAATTGGTTTAAGTAGCAGTTGAATCAAATGTGTACAATTCTAGGAACTGCTCAGAAGATGGCAGTCTGTGACAAATAACTGAATTAACTCCCAGAATATTTCATTGATATGAGATTGATCAAACTGTTAACAATCAAGCAGGACAACTCAAAATTAAGTAATTTAAACTTAATCAATTTTTTTGTTCCATTTAAAAACATAATGAAACTCAGGGCACAGTTTGAATTGGGATTTCAATTTGGTCTTTCTAGTATGCGAAGTCAGATCCATTATTCTGAAAAATCATCTTGATTAAATATGCCCAGCAGGACATTAGGGGAAAAAAAAATAAAAAATATTCCAAGTCACTGAAGCAGTGGGCCAAGCTACCAAGAGATGTGGTGGACTCTCCATCCTTGGATGCTTAAGACTCATTTAGATAAAGATACAGTTGATCTCAGAATTGGCAATAGCCCTGAGCAGGGCTCAATGACTTTTGGAAGTCCCTTTAAGTCACCATTTCTACATGTCTACAGGAAGTCTGAATGCAAAAGCCCTCTGTTCAAGAGGAATTATGCCTGAGGCAGATTAACTCATCATAACTCTCACTGGTAAGGAGGACATTTCCCCATATGTCATTAGAAAATATTATTTACGCACCACTGAAAATTTCCTATAACACTGATGGTCTGGTCTGCATCAGAAGCCCAAGTGATGGGTTGCTGAACTACCACTTGGCGGAGTGTAAACACATGATCTCCCGGGTCAGAAACATTTACAAAGTACTCAAATACACCCGTTTGATCTGCAAAATTTGGAGCTTCACTGAAAGGTGGACTACCTGTTTAGAAAATAAAATATATATCAACACCAAAACATTATTTTTCTGCATACTCTTCAGAAGTTTTCTCTGAAAATACTCTCCAGAATTTTGAGCTATTCTATCAAAGCACAGTCTCAAGAACTCCAGGTTTGGGAGTTGGAAAGTGATTTTATTTTTGGTTTTAAGCAGACCCTAGCTTTTGCAAACACATGAACAAAGTAAATTACCTTCTTCCCTATCTTCTTTCCAAAAACTAGTTCACTACAGCTAAGAGCTGTGTCATTTGCAGTAAGATCACCCAGTTAAAAGACAGAATTACATATACCTCATTGCAAGTAAAAGTATACAGGTGTAAGCTGTTGGAGAAGCAGGTATAAATAAACAGAAGTAAAACAAACATTCAGACTACGTCATGTCACTTTAGAGGACTCAACATAATTGTTATTGCCTTTCCACATTAAGACTTCAACTGTGTGTGAATTTTTGGATAAGAGAATTCTGACTTACGAATATTGAAATCATCTTTGTAATTTGAAGGAAAGGGCTGAGGTGGTGGAGGCTCTGGGCAACCACATTTCTGCCCTGTCTTGAGCGTTGTTAAAGTATAGACTTCATCCACATTTAGATCTAGAGAAAAACTTCCCTTCCACACCTGGAAGTAGAGAAAGCTCAAGCTGCAAAAACCAAACTACTAAGTAATATAATACCCAAATTCCTGAATTAACAGAGATCTTCTAAAGTCCTGACATAAGGCAAACATCCTGTCTTCTTGCCTCAGCATTTAATACCTCGGGTCTATTTTGAAAACCCCTTTCCCTTAAACTCTTCATTATCTCCAGGTAAACTTGTATATAGCTAGTAAAACTGTAGGCAAATAGAGCTAATAAAACATGCCCTAATTATGTGATTTAGGCATGAAAAGTCCAGGAGTTCCACAAAGGCAGAAGAAACATCTGAAATTGCTGAAAGACTATAATTAAACCTGATCAACTTACCTTTACAGGATGGAGTTGCTGGAAAAGACTAGAGTTTCCAGATTCAAAGCCAAGTCTAGAATGCCATACTTGAAGGGTTTCCACCATATACTACAATGAAACACAATATAACATTTAAGAAAAACAAAAAAACTTTTAAAAAATTTTAAAAATTTAAAAAACCAAACGAAACAAGCCCAAAAAACTACCTTGAATATTCACCTTGAGAAATAACAAAAATTAGACACTTTTAGAAGACTGATATTTTAGAGCTGTTGCTCACATTAGATGCCAGTACTCTATTCAGCAAGCCAGTACACATGGCTTACCTTTCCATAGATTATATGTCAATCTTTATAAGCAATCACACGTGCAATCTTTAGCTTCTCTATTACCAACAAGAGTATCCCTTTGATTCAAGCTCTCTGCCCAGGATCAACCCGGCCGAAACAATCTCCCATTAATTTTATTTTAATGAGATCTCTAGTTTAGTTGGTTCTTTGATAATCATTTTTGAGCAAAGTACTTTGCCTACAGATCTCCAAACTTCTGTGATATTATGACATACCAACTACATTAGTTACAGATTTGAATCATATCCAATCCACACAATTTTTTTGTAGTTACCCAGATGAACAACAAAGCAAGCAGTCTGATTTGGATAAACTGTCTCATATTTTCCCCAAAGGGAGCTGTATATCAGAACTGACACTCAACTACTTTTCCTAAGCAAATCATTTTATTGACAATAAATGTATTGTCCAAAGTACTGTCCAAACTAGTTCCTCCTAGTTGAAAGGAAACTATGCCACTAAAAATCAAATTCCAAATAAACAAACAATTTCACCTTCTTAGAAGCAATTATCCAAATCAACTAACAAAGATTCACTCTAGTTTACACTGTAAACATATTGTTCACAGTTCAGAAGAAAATTTAGTTTAGTGAGATTAAAAAAAAAACAAACGAAACTAGGAGATTCTTAGAATTTTTCTTCAGAGGATGGAATAGCATAACCTACAGTACACAATGAACTGCAGTTATTCTCCTGAAAAGGAGCTGGTAACAACTAGAAAGGTCATGGTCATGATGGCTGGTCCAACTATGTCAGCATGTCAGAGCAACCAGTCTTGGAATAAACTCTAGAGAAAAATCCAATTGCATTTCTGTGGAATTTCTTTCTCATTATACAGATGATTGAACTGGGAGGTATTAATTCTATGAAGTCAGTTATGACATTATATCTCATGGTAAATGCAGAACTAGAATGCTTAAAACTTTTCCAGGTGTGTAACAGAGGCAAAGAACTCCAATTTTTTTGCTGACCCATGATACTGTCTTGCATGTACTTGATTATGGTGCGCAATTCATTTTACAATACTGATCAAATGTATTCAAGAACTACTTACAAATGATCCTTTGAGGTAGAAAGTTGCTCTCTGAGGTTTCACACTGAAATGAGGCAGTGGAGGCCTGATGCACTGAGAGTGATTATGAGTCTGAAGAAAAAAAAAATAAATTTAACACAAGAAACATACATTACTGGAATGCATCACATGAAAAACAGGCAGCATAAACTGAAAATAAAAAAGCAACATAGGATCAATTTGCAACTATTTATTTCACTGTTACCTTAATGATAACTGCAATTATACTAGCTTAATAATGTTATTTTGAATACTGCTTTTAGCAGATGATTTAATTTCCTCCCAAAGTGTCATCAAATTAAATTTGATTTGCAATATAAATGTGACTTATACATTGGTCTCCAGGAAGATCCAACTAGCTATTCAAAGCTGAGATAGAAAAAAGCATCTCTAGTGGTCTCACTAACAAAGCTACAGTTACCAAAGAACTTATTCACAGATATTGAACTACATAAATCAAAACAGGTTCTTCCTAACAAAACATTTCCATTATCTTTTCTAGTTCATTGCAATTGCTAATGCCCATACCATGGTTTCAATGATGATGGTAAGGTTTCCTAGGCCGTCTGCCAGAGCTACAAAACTGCCACCTCGTTCTAAGTGTCCATCCACTTGCAAGTATGACCAACCTGGCTGAGTAAATTGTGTTGTGTGTGCTGAGACAAAACAAAAAATAATTAGATCTTAATAAAAAATAGTACCATTTGTAGTGTGAATTAAATTTCTCTCCCATACAGGCTCACACAACAAAAACTTTATTTTGGGAAGAAAGTAATGGAGCCTCAAAAACAAATTCTACCTATACAAGAAGAAAGATTGAAGAATTATACTAAGGTAGAGCTAAAAACATCAGCTCTGTGGCAGGCGAAACAGTTAAAATCATAGTGATTATTTAGACAGGAAGAAAAAAACTAGTACACCACCATATACATCAATCATGTACACGCAATATGAATATTCATCACAGTTTAGATTTTCCCAAATATCTCCCTTTCTTTTTTTTGATAAAGAGTTGAGCCAGAGAAGGTACAGATGGGCGTTCCCATAGGGAGTAACTTAGTAAGGTTTTTAGCATGTAAGAGAGAGTACCAAAGAAGAATATGACCAGGATCATGAAAATCCTGAGCAACATGGGAACAGGAACAACTGCTCAGAACCGTTCATATGACAGTATGGCCATTTTTTTTAATGCTTTTACATATAAAGGGAATTAGCAGAAGAATAAAAACAAAGGCATTTGCCTTGTTCCTCTTTTATGGCACTGCATATGCTGCTTGCTCTACTGAACTGTGGCAAAGACAGCAAAATATTACAGGACTACAGAGTAGCCAGTGAATCCATGTGTCCATAAGCACTGTGAGAACATACTCGCCTTTCCCCAAGCACGAGGAAATTCTGACTTACACGAGCCAAGAATCCAAGCACAAGGATATAGTTCTTTGTCCTATTTTCTCAAATTGAGAGGTATCAACTGTCTACTTAAGGATTAAAAATAAGACGGAAAGGAACTAGGAAAGCACAATAACCTTTATGGGCACTTCAGAGCGAAATATTTTAATAATAGTAGCTATAAAAGGCAGTAGTTTATTCATTTCTGCTAGATCTAACAGTCAAGTATTAAGATTTCTCTTGCTATTATATCTTTCTGCTGAAAGCTTTTTTTCTTTTTCTTTA
>VYZX01030772.1:47566-87170 GCA_013401335.1 Brachypteracias leptosomus
ACAGGTGAAATACACTGCCCAAAGGGACTGTGAAGGTATTGAAGTTGAACAAGCCTCACTACCAAGATCTAACTGCACCTGCTTGTTGCAGGGGCTTCAACCAGATGACCTCCAGAGGCTCTATGCAGACCAAGTTAGTCATTAATTCTAGCTAATTACAGATAACATCCCATGAAATAAGACATTAAAAAAGAAAAAAAACAGGGCTCTTCTACCAATAAAATCTATTGTTTTAAACTGAGACAAACATTGTGCCTTGAGTTACATAAATCCAAACCTAGTTTCTAGGTTGTGCTTTGAACCATTTAAAAAAAAAACAAAACAAAAAAACACCTCTTTAAAACAATGGCAAAAGCAGCATGGTTCAAAGTAATAAAATAAATCCAGAAGACAATATTTTCTATAATTAATCTTAATTAATATATAATTAATTCTTCCACCAGCTCAGCATAGTCTTAGACAAATCAATTCATCTTTCTCTCTTACAGCAAATATTTTCTACCTCAGAGAGAGCAAGTAACAGTGAGCTGAACTTGTTCTTCCTACTGAAGAGAGAAAGCATTATGAAAACAAAATTATATGATTCCTCTGAAGTTGCAACTATATTAACTATAAAAATCAACAGAGCAAGAACCTTTTACAAAAAACCCCTATATTCATCAATAAATAGCTCTTAACTACCTCACCCATCTTCTTTGTTCTATTAAGACTTTTAAATTTATTTTTTTTAATGACAGACTCTAGGAGAAAGAGCAACAATAAAAAAGACAAATTGAAATGGCAACAACTGTTTCTGCTATTTCCTCACTGTATTAGTAAAAACTTGTGCTACAACAAACTAGAAATAAAATTATTTGTTCTGTCTGGTAAACAAAAACTGACAAAGGCAGACTTTTTTCCATCACCCAACATACAATTACTGTCCATTGATAATGATTTACAGGTCATAGAACTATGGAAAAACATTTTCAATTTGCCTACTTTTAGATTAAAAAAAAAAATTTTTTAATATATTCAAGTCTAATTTCATATTGGTTTAAACCTGGTCTAGTGGAAGGTGTCCCTGCCATAGCAGGGGGGTTGGAAGCAGATGATCTTTAAGGTCCCTTCCAAACCATGCTATGATATGATATATTATATAACTTGCCAAGTAAAACTATAGGCTCTTTATGCTTTGTTAAACACAGCAAACAAAGCTCATGTCTAACTCAGAAGATGTTGTACTGAGTCATAACACATCCAAGAAGAAATGTAATATACTGTACAAAAAACAGAAATAGCATTCATCAAAAGAACATAGAAAGATAGTAGTGAAGATGGTCTTGCAAACAAAATAAGGAAGCATAACATAACAATTTAAGACTTCAGCTAACAATATTAATTTTTTTTTTTTTTCATTTTCAAGCACTTTATGAATACCAGGTAAGTAATTTGGTTTAGTAACAGAAAAAGTTTTTTTCCTTTTCTTTTTCTAACAAAGTTCCTATTTGCGATGCAAGTGCTGCAACTCATTGGTATGAAATGATGGCAAGCGGTATGTTCAGGAAAACCGCTTCTCCTACCAATGAAATTGAAACACACTGAATGATAACAGCTTAGTAGCCTTTGTTCTAGTGAGAAAATAGGAAGTTCTCCATCTTTCAAATCGTAAGCCAGTAGAGAGCAAATATGGAGGAGATAACACAGACATAGCTGCTTTACCTCAAATCTACCTTAGACGTGCTTGAGATTGAAATGGTATTTTAGGCTGGGATAAAGCTCCATAAGGAGCAATGGTATCAAGGTAAAAACTCCCTGATGTGAAAAAGAAAGGAAAGGAAAAAAAGAAAATGAAAGTAAACAAAGAAAGGGAAAGGTCAGTTACTTTATATGAATAAATGCCACAGCAATCATTTCAAATATCTTGATAATTTCTAACTTAAAAAAAATATAAATTTCATCCCAGGTTTCCATTCCAATACAGAAGAACTAAGAAAAAAAAAAATTCACAGAGAATGTTATACTTGAAAAGAGATTAAAGAACAATGTACAAGAAAGGATTTCTGAGAAAAGAATTTAAGGCTATTTGAGAAAATGGATTGACTAGCAGCTTTTTGCAAACTAGACACTTATCTAAGGCATACAGACACAGTGCACTTTTAAGCAACTTCCTGAACCTTAGCATTTGAAGGACAGATGCCTAAATACTATTATCTCTTTCTAGGTCAGTAAGAACTCTGTTCGGTACTTTGTGCCTTAAAGTCAGCATTAGCTGGGAAACATGGTGTTCTCATTTTTTACTAACCTTAATGTCTTGATAGATAACAACACTATTGCCCATGAAACATTCTCCTAACTCTTCATTTTTTGTTATCGTTGTGGGTGGAGGAGTTGGGAAAAAATTTATATGACATTCAAGAAAAAAACTCTGACAAAAAGAACTTTCATCTTAAAGAACAACTAAAACATGTCCATGGTCCTAAAGTCTACAAACAAATTCAAGTACTCCTAGCCAAGATTCTGTCAAGCTCTTAAAGAAATAAGAGCCATACATAGTGTATTCATTCTGCAAGGTTCATTGGCATGGATGTCACAAATAAAACATTTCCTAATGCACTATTAACTTGCTGAGGTGCAAGTCTTGCCTAATCTAAGAAAGTTATCAGTTTTTAAACCAAATGAGTTACTCAATGCTGACATTATGATTGTTATTTCTCGGGCAGGTGATCAGTGTTTACAAGCTCAACACATGAACACAGTTTCTTTATAGAATCCCTGTTTAACCGACTTGCTATAACCTTTGAACTATGCATTAGTTTAAACAATTATGAGCATATCACACCCCATGGTTTTAAACTGAAAAGAGGGAGATTTAGACTTAGACACAAGAAGGAAATTTTTTACAGTGAGGGTGGTGAAACACTGGCCCAGGTTGCCCAGAGAGGTAGTAGAAGCCCCATCCTTGGAAATATTTAAGATCAGGTTTGATGGGGCTCTGAGCAACCTGATCTACTTGAAGATGACCCTGCTCACTGCAGTGGGGTTGGACTAAATGACCTTCAAAATCCCTTCCAACCCAGACTGTTCTATGACTCTATATGATACACTAGTGACCACGAGCATTTCCTTATCACAGTAAGGTTAACAATAGAGGTAAGGAAGTTAACAAATACAACACAAATGAACAATTTCTACATATACAGGTCATTTCGACTGGGAACATGCTATAATTTTTAAAAACTGAATAGTGTTGAGAAACCAGAGATTACCAAGAACGCAAGAGCAGCAGAATAAATATCAAGCCAGTTGGCAGACGTAAGGTATTAAGACCTTGTAACTACAACAGTGGACACTCCTAGCTGCTGAAGTTGAGGCTGTATTAGTTTAAAATCAAACTTTGGTTGCTTATTTTTACTTCTACTTTACTGTCTGTGTGTGCACTTCTAATACTATCTGTTATCAGACATAAGCAATAAACAGAAACTTCTAGCTTTAGGACATGACCAGAAAAATCTCAAGCAAAGGACATGTAACAGGGAACACTGAAAGCATGGGAAGTCCCAGGGCGAAAAGTTCCAGTGTGAAAGTTCAAGATCACCCGAAATTAAAGCCAACTGCATACCAAAAATTCAGTACTAAGGTTATTCTGACTTTGAAGATACATGCACAGATTAGCCAGAAGTCTCCTGTCATTCACTAGTGCTAAGAAGCCTAGAACATAGGTCCTAATGGAACACTTGAAAAAATGATGGAAGAGCAGCAAGGTTGCCTTACATATATTCTAAACTGAAAGAAGAGAGGAAGACAGGAAAGAGTAATCAGTCACCACTTCACACGACGATGAAAAAAACTGGGAATGGCTAGGAAGTACGAAATGAGAATATATGACTTCTCAAAATAGAGATGAAGACTGACTTAAAGAAATGAAGCAACAAGCAATGTGTAAAACTCCTCCCTTCTCACACACTTACCCGACTACCTCAACAGCATCATTAAGATAGGGATCAACTATCATCTCCTTTGAAACGTTCCAATCTCCATCTGCAGCGATGATGCCAATGTTCCTTAGGCCCAGTCTGTCCAAAGATTGTCGAAGTACCTTAGTAACAGATAACACCACTTAAAGTATACCCTTCATCAACCAGGCAACATTAAAATTTAAGACTGAAAACAATTTAAGAACTGTAGAAGTCATTGGTGGAAGCACTGGTCTTCAGACCAAGATGGATAAGAAAAGTTCTCACTTCCCAAAGAAGAGTCATAATGACAACTAAGACAAAGCTAATGACAAATATTTTTAACACTGAAGGGTTACTTATGACATTCAGATAGTCATTCAACAAAAGTGGGCTTCTCATGTCTTGGATTACTTTTGACACCCCATGTGCATACATGTACTCCACTTGGACACTCTCAACACACTGACTCTAGCCATTGCATGCATGTGAGTTACATTACATATGAGTAATAGATTAATTATGAAGTCAGTCATGTTAAGTTGACGACTGGCTGGAATGTGGAAGTGGACATACCCCCACAAGTGATCAGAAGTGAAAGTTAACCTTATCTCCAAAAAAAGTATATTGAGAAAACAGGAATTGAATTTTTAAAATAGAAAAGACCTTGCAACCATGCAGTTCTCTACAAGAAGAGAAATTTTTGCCAAACGTCTGTCCTTTTCAAGTGAAGAGCACCTAAGCATACTTTTCACAGTATAGAATAAAAAATTCTTAATGTTCTAAGTGTCTGACATGGAAGTTTACTCACTGCTTGGCTCTCATATATCTCACTAATTTTCATGAACATAATGCGCAAAACTGGAATTGTATATTTACAACACAACTAAAGGCAGTAAACTTTGAATTCAGACATGCCAGCAGAAGAGAATTCCTATTCTGCCTTTCCATCTTCTCCTTACTATTTCACTGTCAAAGATTATAAACCTCTCACAACTGTCTATGGAACTTCTAAGACAAAATATAGCCAGCTCTAACAGTTAAGAATGAATCAGGCTTATACAGGGCTGGTATTATACAAGGATGTCTAAACCAAACACTCAATTAAAAAAAAAAAAAAAGCAACTTCCATATACAGTTGCATCTGAAAAAGGACATCAGTCCACAGCCTAAAATCCTTTTCTCAATCTTGGATATTGTAATGGGTCTGTCTGAGCTGATTTTCCCCATACATCCCTCATGCTGCAGTACTAGGACCCAGAGAGTGTTGATAACACACACCCTTGTTATGACTATCAGTGCCCACACGGCACCAAAGCTACGGGGGGGGGAGTGACAGAGGGACTAGGGGTGGGCACCGGGCACCCAGCCAGGGTAAACCCATCACAGATATAAAGGAATGACATACTACGTGCTGTATGTATGAATGCATTAAAAAGATTTTTGCGACCATTTGAAGATCAGTAGGCATGAATCCTTAAATAATTTCTTATAATGTCCAGCAATGTGAAGGAGAATAGGGAGCATTTTTATTTTGACATGTAGTCAAATAAGGACATAAAGCAAAGTCCAAGCATTGGTGACAATGAAAGACTAGATCTAAAGAACATGGAATTTATTAAAAAGAAGAAAAGTAGCAACGAAGTTCTGTTCACCTGCCTGAAGCCTTTGAAGTATAAAGTTTACCAGAAGAAAAATTCATAATGGTAGAAATACTTACAGTAAGGTCCTTGCAGTTTAAAGCTTTCTAGCCAGCAAGACATTCAGAAAAAACTGCCTAACCATAGAAATAGCTCAGAAGAAGAAAATGACCAGAAAGGCCACATGTTGAAAGGTAAGTACCAAGGACACCGAACTGTAGACACTCAAAATGCACTCCATAATAGCATATACAAAACAGTTCCACCACTTGTATATAAACACATTTTATAGAGGTACTCCTTCAATTTTAGGGTTAATTTCAGATGACAGTATTAAAAAAATAAATTGGAAGAATAACCTCTTCTTATGAATTCTTATACAAGCAATAATTTTTTTTTCATTTTTTTCTACTTAATAAACATAATTAGCACCTTAGTGGAAGAAGTAAAGTAACATCTTGCTAAATTTTTGCTTGTAAGAAATCTAAGAGCTTATCTATGTCATGCATCTGTCAGACATTACAGAAAAAGTTTGGTGTGCAATAGCACACAGTAAATAGACCTCTTTTAGAATGGCAGACTGCAAATAGAACTATTGTGCTGATTAGAGAATAGATGCCACATGACACTGTGGAGTGTAAGGAAATGAATGGTAAGACAGGTGTTAAATAAAAAGCCTTATAGCAATTAATGGCCTATGGAGGGAAGGCTGACACTTCCCACTTCCCAGCAAACACTCGGGTGATTTTAAGATCTAATTTTAAATTAAACATTCAGCTCTAGAGGCCAAAAGTTAAATGCTGTTGAATTGGGACTAAAGAAAGCTAACAACTAGAAGGCCGCACCTACACTTGACAGTTTGCGCTCCACATTCACTCTCCCCACATTAGGAAGCCAAGATAAACAGATGATAATGTCTCCAGGTGACATGACAAAGAACTGAGCAAAACAGAACATTTCTATTCCTTCCAAGACACACAGAAAGGCATAAAAACAGGGGTTTCTTTTTAAAAGAGCCTATACAGGGAAATGGGTATTTATAGTAAGATCTGCCTTTTCTCTCTGATTATTCCTTTTACAAAGGGTTCAGTGTTGTAGGCTTTCCAAGCAACACAACATCTAGTCAGTGAAAAAGTAAAACTTGCAGCTCAAAAAAAAAAAAAAAAAAATTTCTCACTATTTTTCTTTCATCTTACTTATATTGTTTTATTCCATCCTGCTAACAAGTGTTTTCAGTTCTGTTTGGTTCTGCTTCTGTAACATGCATAATGAAAAACAAGAGATTTCTACCTGAAGCCCAGATTTTCCCCTCCTTCCCTACTGGCATAATTTATCTATGATTAGGATTATCCTTTAGGAGATTACTAGTGATCTCCCCATTAACCTCTATCCGATTAGCAAACCACTTTTGGTGGTTTTTTGCAATAAAATAGCACCCTACAAACTCATTTCCTGGCTTTAAAAGAAGTTAGGGCATGGTTTGTTCTGAACACACATTGGGATGGGATATTTTAGGAGATTCTAAGCACACCCAATGAGCAAGTTTAGACAGAGATTTAGCTTCACTAGCAAATTCTGAGGCATCTACATATTCACCAGAGGTTTGTTACTTAACATGCTCAAAGAAACAAGATACCTTGACATAGAAGCTACATTATCCTGCTGTGTCATACTTCACTGTATTTGTGTTTTCTCTGGGAGGGATTTTGTAAGTCACCTGAAAACTCTAGTGCCAAACTTCCATGTCCAAAAGGAGTTGATGGCCTAGCAGCCTATGAAAGTGAGAATCTAGAAAATACCTTTAATGAAATTAGTTTTGAAGTATACATAAGAGAATTTGGTCTAAGATGTGACAATACTTGTGAAACAAAGTTACTGTGGTTGGCAGCGGACTCAGCAAATCAGTTTAAAATCCATGGCTGATTAATGTATTTGTTAACAAGAAACCCATAAAGCTAGATATAAGGTATTCCTCTTTCTTTCTACAAGGTAGATGAGTAGCACAGAGCTTCCTGCTTTAGTCAAAGCACTGCATAAATCATAGAGAACAGCAATAAGTGTATTATTCATCTACTTCTACATTCTAGGAAACAGAATTTTTAAAAAGAAATATTTTATAGGAGAATGTTTTCAGGAGTAGGCAGAATTTTATGCCAGCCTCATGAAAGATACGTTTTTGCTCTTACTGCAATGTCAAGTTTATCTGTTATACACCATTTCCTGTATCACTCTATTAAAACTAATCATTGAAAAATAACTACAGAAGCTGCCAAGGACAAATGATGTAACTAACCTCATCCAGGGTACAAAAACTGTAAGAACTGGCACTTTTCGAATAGCCACTAATTGACTAATTTTAAGCAGATGGGATCCAATCCCTGTTAAGTTCTGAAAAAAAACAACCCAACAACCCAGCAGTTTTTCCTACACACTCAATTTAACTCTTGTTTGCTTTTAAGAAGAGGTAATGCTATTGTTTCTCAGCTTTGAAGCAGCAACAAGAAAATGAACAAAGCAGAAGCTACTTAAGATTCCACTTCAACATAAACAAAAGTGCATTTTCAAAGAAGAGTAAGGGGGCAGTATGGGCAGGCAGCAGTGAGAGATATTAGAGATATCTCAAGGTTGGTTATGTGAAATACTGTGTTGCTCCAACTCTTTTAGAACAGAAGGTACTGAATTTTGCATAGCTAAAAACACAGAGTCTTTATTATGTTTTCCATAAAATAAGAGCCTGGAGTTTTATAGCAATAATTTAAGGGTATTATATCCACTGGAACTTTGCTACAGAATTCTAAGTAATTCTAAATCTTGGATTTATAACTACATTCAAGCTAGCATAAAGATGATTAATTTTTATGATTTCTGCAACTGGTACTTTCATTAAAAAGCAGAGATCCTAAACATTTAGCGTACGCTGACACACTTCAAAAAAGTTCAATACACAGTTTCAGAGACACACACAAAAAGATCAAGAGACCTGATCCTGTTAGCATTCAATGCCTGCAACTACAAGAGTTCGGTAAGTGAAAGTAGTTGCAGGATTAAGGTCCCTTTTCTACACAATTTCAGAAAAGCTAGTTGTTTACATATGATAACAAACATTTCACTTCAGAGAAATAAGAAAAACTACATACCTTAATATATTTGCTACTAAATGCCCTTTCATTCCATATCTATAAAGGAAAAATAAAAAGCCATTTAGAAAAATCAGGATAGTCAATGCATAATGAAACATTTTATTTACGTATATGTAAGATTATACAATCCATTAATGAACTCCATGATTTCATTTTGCTACAGTAAAGTGCTCTGCTTGGTTGTGTTATCAGCTCTTCAAAGGAAATTCTACAGAATTTTGAAGCATTAAAGTTCAAAATACCTGCCTGTTTATCTCTAAGGTCTATTGATTGCCTTCTTGTAGAGCTCAAACAGCTCTAGAGTTCTTTTCAGCAACAGTAGCAGTGTTACACATGATGTTATTACCAACTGTCTACAGTTTGCCAGAAATTGTTGAGAAACACTGGGGCTTCAAGGTGTGGTCCTAACAAACGGGCCCTGTTGCCGTACACTGACATCAGAGAGCTAGAGTAAGTTACACATCAAACGATTGCCTACAGTTTCAGAGGGTTATTCAATGACACTTACAGTTCTTTCTCATTTACAAAGCACTGTATCCATACTTGAACACAAAAGAGATCCAGCATAGTTTAAGTAAACAAATACAAAATGATCTCATTTCTGTTGTTCTGTATTTTCTATCTTTTACGGAAGAGTGTTTTAAGCTAAACACGGCTCAAAATCCAAAAGCGGGAATACTGGTCTTCCTTTCTACCAAATACTGTGGCCAACAAAATGTATAATCAGAAACTTTCTTACTTTCTTTTTTTCCTAATCACAACATTAACGCTGTGACTCATGTTCACCAGTAAAAGTATCCCCCTGTAGGTATAGATTACCTAACCATCTATAAGCAGACCATTTCTTGCAGGTGGGATATGTACATTTGATTTTTATATTTCTATATCTTTCCATAAATGTTCTATGACTTCAAAAATAAGCCAATCAAAAAGTTACTTACTGAAAGTAAGCCTGGAGAAGAGAAGACTGAGAGGAGATCTTACCAATGCTTATCAGTATCTGAAGCGTGATGAATCAAGAGGAAGGGGCCAGACTCTTTTCAGTAGTGCCCAGCGACAGGACAAGGGGCAACGGGCACAAACTGGAACACAGGGGGCTCCATTTGAACATAAGAAAAAACTTCTTTCCTTTGAGGGTGATAAAGCATTGGAACAGACTGCCCAGAGAGGTTGTGTAATCTCCTTCTCTGGGGATTTTCAAATCCCACCTACACATGTTCCTGTGCAACCTGCGTTAGTTGAACCTGCCTTAGCAGGGGAGTTGGACTAAATGATCTGCAGAAGTCCCTTCCAAATCCTACCATTTTGTGATTCTGTGAAAGGTTCATTTCATCATAAACTAAATAATGATACGTAACACATGCTATAAAGCAAAAGAGTGGTAAAGATTAACAATGTAGAATCAGAACAGCACTAAAAATGTTTTGTCAGTTTCTGAGCCTTCACTGACCTCACAACTTTCCTGTATTTCAGATTATACCCACAAAGAAATCAGACAATATGCAGCGTTACCACACTACCTGTTGAAGCCTAAATTCCTTTGGAAGTATAGAATTCAGAAGGCCAATCACTGTGAAGTAACAACAGAGAAGCCAGACATAAGCCAGACTCAAACACCTGAAGTGCAGAACTTAGCTTCTACTCCTAAAAGCATAGTAAGGAGAGAATTTAACAGCAGTTGTTCTCTCTGTCCCCTCAACTGGCTTGCTGAAGAATCACTGTGTTACCCAAGGTCCAAGACTGACACAGCTGAAATAAGTCAGCAACAGCAAGGGGGATGCATTCCAGAGGAGATACACATTAGATATACCTTCCCACATTACAGCAGAAAGGTCAGACTTCCTTTCAGGCATGGGAACCATCATTTCAGAAGCTTCACTCTGGACTGCTGAAGAGATTTTCAGCTTTTCTGCAGTTAAACAACTGTCTCATATTAAAACACTTAAAATTCCAAAATAAGTGTTTCAGAAAGTATAGAACTCATTTTATAGGAATCCTTGCCACATATTTTCTTATTCAGAAGAAAACAAAAGAAAAGTTGAAGCTCATGGACTTGAAAAGTGTTTTTTCCAGATTTTCTGCTTCTTTCTTTCATCTCCAAATTACAAAATTTTTATCAGACATTCATGCACTACTTCCATATATTGTGCTGTAACACAATACATGTACTCTAGCACCTTTATCCCCTAAAAAATGATGCAGGTAAAAATGGAAGAAGTTGTAGAGAATTGGCCTTCTACCAGCAGCAACCCAAGAAGTCATGTTAGTTGACTTTCATGAACTCTGTCTTAACTAATGCTTTTTGTCAGCCAGTAACTGCTGAAGCCCAAGTAGAACAAGCGAGGTAGAAAATGACAAGCCCACAACTCAAACAAATTTCAGAATTCTCAAATTCTCTAGTAACTTTGTTCCAGAATTGGCAAGGCAGGAAACTAGACATTTTACACTGATTCTGCTTTAATGGCCATTATTGCAGAAAGATTGTAAACTAACATAACTTCTGCCTTCCCCCTTGCAACAGAAAAAGCCAAAACTGAACAATTTCTTTTCCCATCTCCCTCCTGCAGTAATCAACAAAGGGAGATGAGACAAAGATTTTAGGAATTAAGATAAAAATATACAGGAGATTTTGCTTTACTGACCCCAACATAATCAATGTCCAAATCATGATACTGTTTAGCTCCTAATATCCAAGAAATGATATAATAAGCAGTGACATCTGGGTAGTCATAGGGCCAGTTTTCACCTTTCCCTATCCATCCTGGAAATGTCCAAGGTAATCCTGGAAAGAGGGAAATAAAACAAATGAGTAAGCGCTTGGTCTACACTACTCAGTAAGCTTCAATAGCAGACTGTAACTTGTTCTATCTAAAATGAAGGAGCTACAGCAAAGACAACGAAACTTACCTAACTGGAGAGTATGCTCTAATATAACTGTGACCAAACATATTAATAGTTGGGGTTTTGTTGAGTTTTTTGGGTGTTTGGGGTTTTTTTTAAGCTAGAAAACCTTCATTACTAGAGAACTGACTACATACGATCTTTCAATTGTGTGGTATTAGCTCTAACAGGTTTAAAATCCTGAACGGTTTAGGACAAAAATTTACAAAGTTATGGACAAAGGATCAATACTGAATAGTAAAAATTTTTAAGCTCCTGAATATGAATTTCAGAAAACTGATCATAATAGAGGAAGAAAGAGTCAGATCATGAAAAAGCATTTCCAAATCCCAGCTGTTACCTGGATCTTATAGTAAATAAGAACAAATTAACCTAACCAGATCCTGCTAAGTTTTCAGCTCACTTTGTCTAAGACACGATAGGCTAATTCAAAGCCAAACCCTCCTTCCTCTGTTGAGAGCTTGACCTGAGGAAAGAGGGAGGTTATTAATAATCACAATTAGTCATAGATGGTAAGCTTACTGTTTGTCACAGTGCCTAACAGAACCTGACTGACAAATCCTGCACCAAGTCATGGCTTGCGGCTGGATATGACAACTCCTGATCCCTGGGAGAGGTGGGATTAGATACTTTTTAAATGACAGATTTCTTACCTTGTTTCATGTGAATTACATTTGGTAAAGTGTTTCAGCTAAAATCTAGGGTTCCACATTTGTACTGTCACAGCACACATACAAAGCACAATCGCAACAGGGAGATAGGAAAGTCCTCATACAACTCAACTACATACATAAGACAATTCAGAAGACAAGAGCCACTATAGTGGTAAGGGAGTGATGGGTTTGTAATAAGAACATATAATTGAATTTGGTGCGTAAAATATTTACAGATTTATACTTACTGTAATTTTACTTTATTCCTCTTTTTTTACTCTATTATTCAGAAATTCAGCTCTCATAAATCATTTATGTTCATTACTGTGATACAGTCTAAGCATTAACATTACTTGATACAATCAAACCATTAGAATAATTTCTTATCCTATGCTACTTCTATACATAGATTCTTGTTATGCTACTTGTTACAGCAGCACAACAAGAGCATTATGCTACTATAACAAGGTAAAACACAGAAAGTTTAAGTGAAACATCAAATCAAGCTTACCAAATACTAGAGAATCTACCTTGTCTCCTGCCATATCAAAACATCTGCCCATTAAAATTAATATACTAATTAAGGGTCAGATATGTAATTTCACTAGGGGGAAAAAAACATTTAAAACTTAAAGGCTGAGGCAATTTACCAATCAGTTTAATCTGGGGATTCCTCTTTTTAGCTTCTTTCATCAGCCACCATTCATAGCCCCGGAAGTAGTTCTCATCATTTTCATAGTGCATATGGGAGGGTTCAGTACCATCTAGGAAGGAAAAAGACAGGCAGCTCACAATTATCTTCTGTGTCATAAACTGTTACTCATTAAAAAGTTTTCTGTATTACTCAATCTCATAGTATGCAAGCACATATCTCCAACATGCTTCACACATCCTTTGGTATGTATTTCAAAGCAAAATGTGTACTGGGAGGGAACACACAGGACTTGCCACCCTTCATTCTTAGCATATTAACTTAGTATAAACTTTTTTTTAAGGGACTACACCTGCTTTTACCATCAGAATGTGATTAACTATCAGGCATTTTATATCTTTAGCTATGATAATATTAAATCTATATTCATTATCATCTTAGTCCCAATAACCATCAGGAACATTACAGCATTAAGATCAGGAGGGAAAAAAAATAAAAATTAAAAAACGTAGAAGCAGGTTATATCTAAACCAAAAAGCAAACAAAAGAAGGCTATAGTTTGTTTCCTCTGTGCAAGGCAACTCCAGGGAGAGAAAAGAAAGGAATTGCTATGAAGTTTTTCAGTGTCATGAAAGAGATTACTTTTATAGTAAAAGATCTAGCTTATAATTTCCATACTGTTCCATGACCGCAGGAAGAGCTTTTGGAATTGAAGGCTATACATTGAATTTCCTCAGGCGAAGGTAAACAAACTAGAAAGGTGGAACAGAATCCACGTTGCAAGGGAAGTCACTACACACAGAAATCATTTAAGAACTTGTGCACACAACTGCAACAATTCCTTCTGCTAAATGATATGTCCAATTGTTCCAGAGATCTCTTCTGATGAGACGATTTTTTTTTTTTTTAATGAAGCCTGCTGAAACATCACATTTCATTACAGAAAATAGGATTGATTTTTTTTACCTTACTAACGACTATTTGGAAATTCTATTTGTCAGAGACATAGAACAACAATTAGATTCCAAACTTAGACTCCTGATCACACCTCTGAGGTGAGAATAAGAGCTGCGGTCTAGTGTATTAAGACGTATGCATCTTATTGTTCTCCTTCTAGAATTCAGAAAGCCATCACACAAGTACACCACATTCTTCTTAGCCAGCAGCAAGGCTGTCTGAAGAGAAGGTCTGTGCATGCATGAAGATGATTCCATTTTCCTCTAACCAGCAATTTATTTACCAAATCAAGAGCTCTTAAACCCAGTATAATACTTATCACCATATTAATTTTTCTTAAGAGAACCAAATAATGAAAATCAGTATCTAACTATAGAAACAGATATTAAATATATATATATATAAAACGCTAAGCTCCTTGCTTTGACATAGTCTCAAAGATGTGTCAGAGATCCCTAAATAACAGTAAAGCCAGAGTCTAAGATTGCAGCCAACTTAGTGAAAGGTGGAGATAGGCAGTGAAGCAGATCAGCTTATTCACTACTGAGCCGTGGCACCTGGTGGTTTTCCTTGCATTGGTGCCAGTCCATGTTTAGGATTAAAAACACAGGCCTTTTGTAAGAGTAATGGCTTTTTTAACTAACCACTTACTGGTCATTAAAAAATGTGACACTGAACCAGAGCTGGCCCAATGCTTCTCAACAATGTAGAAAAACAAGAATTTTGCTCTCTCAGGGGAGGGCCCTACCCCAGGGAAGTGTAGGGACAGACAATGAGGAAGCCAGGTATAGGGAAGGACCTTAGAGGGTAGAGATTGCTGCTCCCACTGCCATGGGAAGGATGGGCTGACAACTGCTCTTTGGAGGATGCTAAGCTATTTATTAACTGAGTCTGCTTTAAGTCTGTTCCTGACAGAGTCAAGATATATTGCTGGGGAAAAGAAAGAGGGAAAGAGATACACACTGTAGTCTAATTACTGCTTCTCAGCTTCTGATCACAAGCAGTTACTAGACAGTTTCTCCTATAAGTAAACATAGTAGGATAGACAAATTATACCAAGACATTTCCATTCGCAATTGTGGCCAGGCAAAAATTCTGACCAGCTGTCTTCACATTTTCATGATTTTAAGGCATAAACTACCCAGTTCTACACGTTTTACAGTTTGTATTGCAAAACTGGCATTAGAGAAACACTCTACAATTCAGAAAGCTACTAGAGCTTCTTTCATCTTGGGGAGCAAAAAGAAAACTCATTTGCTCTAGATTGCAGCCTATTACCATATGGTAGAGAGAACCATCTCCAGAATATTACTGTAAATTTATCTTCTACAAGTTAGCAGCCATTGTTTATGTTTTTCTGCAACTTCAGTACAACTACAGAAAGCAGCTCCATGTTTTGGCTAAAGTGACACGTGCAGGACATGCTACTTACAGCAACACTGCAAGGAGAAGCTAAACTCTGCTCAGGCAAAATCCATACCTGTTGATTGTCCGTCACCTCCAATCTCTACTTTGAGAATATGTAAAGAAGCACCAAAATTTGGCTAGAAAAACAACAAGAGAGATGGAAAAATAAACAGAATCTTGCTGTTAACAAGAACACAATAAATAAGTGTACAATTCTGAGGATGCTAAGAAGTTTTTTTTAAACACCTTATAGATGCAATGAGAGATAATATAGAATTCTGCTTCAAAAGGGAATCAAGAAAGATAAACAGTACACTTATCTCTGCCTCTTGCACCATTAACGACACCTCCCCCTACCTGTGCAGATTTTAAATTGGTTACGCTCAAGAAAATACTGAAGCATTCTTAAAGTAGAACATGGCCTATATGAGGAACACAACAGTATTTTTAACATCATTAGAACTTGTTTGTTTTCTTGTAAAATCAAATTATTGAAATTAATATTTCTATAAGTAACTTATTCTTTGGTGTAAAGGGTTACACTGCTTATGTGGCAGAGAATATGTACGAGTGAGAAATAATCTGCTAACTACAGACTGAAAGGCAAGAGATTAAGACAACCCCAACACCTAGTCCACTATCCTCTTCCTCTGGCATCTCATGCAGCAGAATATAAAATACAGGCTTATACAGGTGATCCTACTCCTAGGATATTCTTCCAGCCATTAGTGGCTAAGAGTTGCTCAAGACAGAAGTTACAACTAATCATTATTTTAATAACCACCAATGAGCTGGCTTCCTCCATGAACTACCCAATTATAATTTTGGTATTAAAAAAAAAAAAGTTTTAAGATGTCAGAATGTGATTTAAGAAATGTGCAGCATAGTTAAGAGTTTGCTTGGCTTGCAAGTGTGGGATTTATTTGTTTTAAAATAAGAAGCAAATATTCCCAATCTACTATTTCTCTTCCTGACATTTCAGGTTTTAAACACCTAACACATTTGTTCTCACATCCACACCATGAAAGTTAACTGACATTAAAAGATAAGGAGAATGAGACAAGGTATATCACTCCCAGGTATCTCATGACAACTTAAGAGGTTTTTGTGAAAGAACATGTCAAAAATTCTTGAAAAATCATGATCTCTCAGCTAGATTTTATTTTACAACATGCCTACTGATTCCTTTTGAAAACTCATATTTGTAACACACAGCTTTAGTCTTAAAAAAACATAGGTTTTGGTCCCCCAGTCACACATTATACCTTACTCTACCCTTCAAAACCAATTCTTTAAACTACACAGTAAATTATTCCCCTCCAGCCATCTGGATTACAATTCTGGAAAGTGACATGACCCCTTCTTCCAGCAGAGTAATTTACAGTGCCAAAAGCAAAACAAATTACTGTCAGTGCAATAACCTTACCATATATTAAGTTGAGCAACTACACAGGTTACACTTGCTAACTAAAGCAGTTTACAAACCAGTAACATTCACACACCTTCTAGAGTAACTGCACTTATACTTGAGACTACCTCGGAATAGATACGCTATTGAAATGATGTGGTCTGCACAGTCATTTTCACATTATGCAAATCTATCTGTATTCCAAAAAAAGCAAAACCATCTCAAAGACCCACTTCCTGCAATTGCTATGAACAGCTAAACCCCTAATTTTAGCCACAAAAAACATTTAATCTTCATTAAGACCACATGGATGATCAAAATATGTTGAAAATATTTTTTTAAAAAAAACTTATTGTGAAAATATAGAAAGAATTTTCACAGTAATTTGAAGAAAGACACACCTGAACAACATACTGGTTGTCAAAAACAAGCGCTAAAATTTAAAGTTCTGGTAAAAATCAACATTAAAGCAGATGCTTTACAAGATGGAATTTTGTCCAATTTCAAGTAGTACTGAATACACAATAGGAGTTCCAACATTACGCAATAAAAAATTCTGCATGAAGTTAGACTCTATTGTAGCAGTGAAACACATTTTACCTTGAACAGATAATCTAAAATCTGGGAGCGATAAGGTTCTTGGTAGTTCACCAGAAGTCTAGATGTGGCCTAAATGGGAAAGAAAATATGAAAACCGAATTTTCAAACATATAAATACCTCACAACTTGTCAGTCTAAGACTTTCACATAGCTAATAAACTTACAAAAACAATTATAACACCAGGAGCCCAGCTAAGCCCCTGCAAAACCTCTTTTCTAACCCTTCAGTTGTGCATTTCTGGTTTCGTAGATTGCAATTGTCTTGTACTCTGGCTACCTGCAATTTACTGCAGAGAGAATCCAGAGAAGAGAGAAACCAAGAGATCTTACAGAGTTATCACAAGCAAGTGCAGCTCCCTCCCAGCACCATTTACCCCACTCTACTCCAATCTCCCTGCTTTGGCTCGCCCTGTACCAAAGGCAACAGGAGCTCATGGGGCATAGAGACAGGACAGCAGGGCAAAGCAACTCGGCAGATCCAAGAGCGGGTAAGAACTCTCTGGATCTCATGACTCTGCACACTAGACCACAGGAAAGTGTAAGACCAGCTGTCGGTTTGTTCAGCATTTTAAAAGTCATAGAGACAAGTAGCTAAGAAGACCCTCTACAGAGGGTCACCCTCGGCACCCCAAGCAGCCTAGTAAGAGCTCAGGTCCTCCAGGACTCCCCACTCAGAGTCCTACTCATACCTCTCTGCCCTCACGGCCCCCCTCAGGGTTCTCCTCTCGCCCACCCCTCACAGTCCCCTTCAGAGTTGTCCTGTCGCCCACCTCTCCTGGCCCCCCTCAGCGACACGCTCCAGTCCTCAGGGCTCCCCTCAGAGGCACCCCTCGGCCCAGGCCCCGCCGAAGCCACTAAGCTTTCCCACTGATGGAATCCCTGGCTCCAGCGCCCACTGCAACCGCCGCCCGAGGAGGGCCTACAGCAGGGCAGCACCGGAGAAGCTTCCGTGTCCGCCGCCGCTCACCCCGCCGCCGCTCACAGCCCCGATCCCGTCGAACTGCCTGCCCAGCCCGTCTGCATCGTCCAGCACGTAGGTGGCCGTCCAGAACGCAGCGGCACCGAGCCCGGGGGCCCAGCTGCATCCAAGCAGGAGCCAGCCCCACAGCAGAACCGAGCACCACATCCCACCCGCTCCGCTTTGCGCCGGCGTCTGAGCGATGCCCCGTCCCTACAGCAACTCGCCTCCACCCAGCGCTGCGCGTCACGTGACCGCGCAACCTGGCAATCACCTGGGGGGCGGGGAGAGGGTGCCCTCCGCCACCATTTTGCTAAAGGGAAAGGCAGAGGGAGGGGAAGACTTTCAGCCCTTACGGGCAACCCTTTCCTGGGTTGAAGCTAGCACCTGCCATTTTGAGGAAGGGCAAGGCACGTTCCGGCTGGTAGGAAGCGTGCCGTCATGCTGGACTTGGGCACTGAATAGCGAGTGAAGCTACTGTGGAGACATCTTGGGTGTAGGAAAGCTGCCTGGCTGTGAGGTCACGGCTGGACCGGCTGTCTCCGGGATCACACAGGGAAACCGCCGTTTTAGTGCACCGTGAGCAGCCAGGTTGTGAGGGCTGCATCAAACCGAGGGTCTTTTTCGGGGCCTCTGACAAGGCACAGCTGTTTTCCCGGGAGAAGAATAATGTTTCCCAGGGAATCTCATTTCCAGGCCCTCGCCAGCGCCCAGCAGCCACTTTCCTGATTTGCCGTCCTCCCAGGATGCTACCACATCCCTCGTAAAGTAGGCAAATATTGGCACTTTGAAAGAGAAAACTCCTGCGCGTTGTGAGCAAGACCTTTGATATCTTGCACAGGAACAGGCAGGGCGTGGCCCTGGGGCATAGGGCTAGGCCCGGAGAGGCCCTGCCCCGAGGAGGGGTGCTGGCAGGCTAAGGGGCTTCCGCGGAAGTCCCCAGTTGGTCCCAGTTAGATCTGAAGCTGTGGCAGCAGGACCCCAGAGAGAAATCTTGAAAGAGCGTTTTGACTTCTGTCACTACTGAACCAGCCTTTCAGTTTTACAGCCTTCCCGGAGCACACTGCAGGGCAGCTGGGTAAAAATACGACCAGCTGAGATAGTACCTTGCCACATGTTAAAAGTTTCTGTGAGGACATAGGCAGGATGTTCCCTCAGACTCCAGCTCACGAAAGCATTCGGCTCAGAGGAAGAGTAATCAAGAGGCTGGCGATAAGCTTGATCCTGTAAAAATCCTTAAAGGGGAATTGCCTGTCTGGTGACCTCGTGTTTTACAGAGGCAATGCTCCGAGTGCTTTAAGGAGGAATGAGACACCGGGAGGTGCAGTGGCCGACGTCGTGCGGACAGTGTGTTAGAGCTATGGAAAAGCCCAGGTTTTGCATGTTTCTGTCCATAAAGAATGCTGTTACTCGAGCCACTGACTCTTATCCATGTCATTGAGGGATCTAATATCTCAGTGATGACATTGCCTGGCTGATGTTTCCTGTTTATTTCTTTTTTAATAACAATACCGAACACTCACAAAACATTTTGCACTTTACAGCAATATCAAGCATTAACTAATGAACCTGCTCACACCCAAATGAGCTATACAATGTTATTATTACATACAGAGGGACAGTGACTTACTCAAGGCTGTGGTGAGTCAGTGGCAGAGGTAGAGTTAACCTCATGGTCCTAATTCACATTTATTCCAGCAGACTGTACAGCTTTGCACACCTGGAAGGTTTGTAAAACCATCATGAATTATTAATTGGTTAATTTTAATAATTTCTTAAATTAATGCATCAATTTATTCCAAGTAGAAGGCTTCAGCTGTGCAATTCAGTCTTTTATTCTCTCACAATAGCCCAAAAGTGTCAGCTTTCAAAACTCCTATTTCCATCCTATAATGTGCTGAGTACTTCCCCTTTTCAAGTGGCATAGAAAAACATTCTTACAATCTGTTTTGGTGGAAGGAAGAGGATATTTTGGTGAGAGTCTGAGAACTTTTATTCCGCATTAGGAAGCTTGACCTTGCTTTTTACCTGTTGGGTTTTTTTTCTTTACACCTTTGTCTATGAAACAGGGACATGTGATCTGGACCCTTTATAAGCCCAACTATAACCAATAAAATTATTGAGGACTTTTTCATTGCTTCTTTTGTAGATAAGATAATTTTTTACTCTTTATGCTTTTCTATTTCAGCTGTTCTTTCTTGATAGTACTTTAATCTCAATGAATCCAAAGAATACCTATTGTTCCAAGATGACTGATATGAGATATTGTATACATCCAGATCTACAAGAAAACCTGGAAAACCATGCTGCTTGCATCAGAAATTAAATTGTTCCATATAGACACAGTCAACAGTTGCTTTTTGAATATATCTTTACTTCCAGAACGTGTAAAATGCACCATCTCCCCTCTTGCTTCCTTTGAGCTTTCAGTCCCACCATCAATGGTTACAGTGAAGAACTGTAGAAATGGATCAACTATGTTCTCTGTTTCTAATGATGATATGAACTGCTTTTTCTTCAGGGAAGTATAGGAACCCTCAACAGAAGAGCAGAACTAGCTCACTAGACACTGTTCTTAGTATGAACCATGTTAGGAAAAGGCAGGTGAAAAGTGATAAAACAGGTCTTTGTCTATTGGCTTTTCTGCCAGTGAAAATAAAGGTTTGGCTGAAATTTATTTTAGAAATTAATTTAACCAAGTGGCTGGAAAGCCTCCCTTTCACTAAACTGGAGGGGGCTATGATACCAGTTCAGGAATGACCACAAGTATAAAATTCTTTGATAATTTAGGCTTTGTGTTACAAGTGCTACAAACTGTAGCTTAAAAAGTCATGCTCTGGCTGGAAAAAAAGAAGGAACCAAATCTCTGCATCCAGTGGTTAAACATTCTAGAGCTTCCTGGTATTGTTCTCAAGGAAGTCAGTTTGTCCTATTTTAGAGCTCTTAAATTTGCTCATCTGTTTCATTTCTTCTTAGCATCTGAATCACGAAACAGGCCAGTTTTTGTGTTACCCAATAGATTTAAAGTTAAATTGTACCCAGTGTCTTAGAAGCAGAACTGAATCGTTCCAAGCAGAATTTAAGAAAAAAATCCTGATCACAGAGAGATAATTTTCCTGATCACAGAGAGAGAAGAGAAACTGTGCTCACATAACAATTTTCCACCTAATTGAATAGAATTATCAGTTAAGAGAATTGCTTTTGTGCAAGCTGCATCCAACCTCAGATTCAGTTTATATAAAAACATATGCAACATGTTGCAGTGCATAAAATTCCATTACCCTTTTTTAACTAGAACTGTTCACAAACTTTTTCCAATCAGTAGGCAAGTGGAAAAAACTAGTAATGCAAATACTGAAAATAATTAATTCTTTTTGCAGAAACTCCTAAAGTCATCGTGATATATTTTTATGGTCTCGGGTGGATTCTTATGTCATTCTGTGATAAATTTGTTGGGAAAGGCAAGTGACAAGTCTCTCAGTCAAAAAGAGACCCTATGTTTTGAACATATACATGTAAACAAGTAATTACATATATGCTCCACAAGGTTTTATTTCTATAGCGTAGTTTCTCTGCAGAATGTATTGTGTCCTAGGTAAGAGGTTTGTAATGTAGTCTACTCATGTAATTAGGCAATATTTTCAGTATTTTCAATAAAACTTGTATAAACTTACTAAGAGTATTCCTAGGTTTACCAAGGTTGGTGCCATCCTTTGTGCATGCTTCTGTGTCAGTATGTTGCCTTTTTCTCATGGAAAAGTTTAGATTTACAGGGTATTAAAAAAAAGCAACCCACCAAAAAAAGGGAAAAAAAATTAAGAGATGTGTGGGCTGTTGCCTCATTGGTGCATCCTAGAGCAGCTTCCTGTTGCTTTATCTGATGAAGCAGTTTTTCTCCTCAGAAGCAGACACATTGCCGATGGCACCAAAGTGAAACTGCTGCGCTGGACGCATGGCTGCCTAGGTAAGTGTTCAAATTCCAGCAAGTCAGATGCACAACTTAGGTTCGGGTATGGATTTCAAGCTGGTTCTCCTTTAATGTGATGCTGACATCATACAGTGAAAGAAGGGACACAAAAGGTCCTGGAAATTATTGCTTTGGGAGAAGGAGTATTCACTGCCAGCACAAGTGAAACGTGAGACAAAAGACAAAGGGGCAAATTACATCAAATATTGAATTAGGAAAGACAGTTTGATTTATTGTTGTAATGGTATTGCCATGATCACAATACCTCTTGCTTAGGAGAGGGGGGAAGGATGAAGAATAACAGTATTTGGGGGCGAGTTTTCAGGATTCTGAGCTGTCCTGTCTTCACTGCAAAAAATGCCTCATGAGTAACAGGGTGGTCCAGTAGCTCTTCTATTATTTTTTCTTAATATTTTATGGCATTAACAAGATACTCAGTGCTATTTATATGAATATACACGATGCTCAGAACTTAGCAGAAAAGTAAGCTGTGCTAAACGTACCTTCTTAGAGTATCAAGTATCAGGTACGTGAAAATATTTTGTACAGCATGTTTCTGTATGCATAGAGGAAAACATTATGCATAGAAAGATACGGCAAAATAATACTTGCCTGCATGGCCTACATCCTAAAAATATTTTATGCTCTATCAAACAGTCCATAAAGTGTATCTCAAAGTAAAAAGGCGTATTTCAACTCTCGTAAACTGTGAAGTTTTTCATAATTAAGTTTTGAAATCTGCTTATTAGGAATAAAGATCCAGCTATGGAAGGTTCTTGTACTTGGGGAAGTCAGCTTGGCACTATAACTTATTTTGAGAACACAAAGCAATCTACTTTGTTGAAATTGCTTTAAGATAAAAAAGAAATCAAGATAACCATCTGTCCTTCCATTTTAGGGCTGATCTACAATAGCACCAATACAGAAGCTACAGCACTAGCTCACACAACATTGTTTTCTTCCCCTGAAGCTTACCTAAAAAGCAAAGTACTTGCAAAAACTTACTACATTATAATGAGTATTGTTTACAGCAACTTGGCCTTTTATGAAATGAAATTTGAAATAAAGGATGAAATGTATCAGTTCCAGATGTTTCCAGGAGTAAACTGGTATTTATTAGCTATTGAAAGATTTATTTTTTTTAATTGGTGACTAAACTTTTACAGTCTTCTTCATTTTTCCTAATTTCTTGAACTATAGTAGAATTAATTTATCTGAAAAATAAACCCTTTCACTCTTCCCTTAGAAAGTTGTTAACAGCTAAGAATATGGAACTTACTTTATTACTTTCAAAAGATATTGTAGGAATGCATCAATACAAATACAATATGTAATGAGTGCTTTTCTCTAGAAACTTTCATGTGGTTCTTTTACAGGCTTGTTTGCCTATATTACTTGAAGTGTAGCATTTGTTAGTCTGTCTAAATTTTATGTGTGACTGACTTTTTTCACAGTTCTTGTACAGCAGGTTTTCTGTAGCAAAATGACAGACAGAACTATGATAATCATTGAATAATGTGGCTAAAAGAAAAAGTGACGGTTGAGAATTTTTTTTTTCCATTTGAAACATATCCAATCCCAGAACGAGTCTATAAAATAAGTCACAAGTCTACAGAATTAGTCATAGTGGGATTGGACCATGCAAGTCAGATCATTAAACTGTATTATTGAACAGAAATTTTAAAAACCTAACAATCAGTGGGTAAAATTATCAAACATTGTGGTTTAGGTCAGCTGTAAGCCAATACCATCCTCCTGGGCAAAACCAGCAGGTACACTCAGTAGCTGAGAAAAAAACTGAAAATGCTTCAGATCGTGCATTCAGGTAAGACAAATCATTTTGCATTACATAGTCCTAATTATCAGAAAAAACCTAAGCAAGGAAGTATGATATGGATCACTTCCCCTGAGATAAGGCCCCTAATAACTGTAATGAAATGTATTGTAATCAGAACAAAACAGCACTTTCTGCTTTTATGTTTCTGTGCAAGAAACTGCAGCATGTGTTGTGATATACTTCATTTGCTGGCCTTTTGACACACTAATGTATAGGTCATCAATACATGCCAGAATGACACACTGCTTGTTATTATTCTAATTGAAAGCATGTCATTGTGTAAGTGGCATCAATGTGTCATCAAAGCTGGGGCATAAATTACCTGGGGAATTTTAGACAGCCTCCAGAGCTTTGTTCATAAAAATTATTGATGATACCTGTTAAAAATAAAACCATGGGTTATGGTGATCTGTGAACACAAAGGACAGGAAAAAAATGCTGAGGTGGCAAATTTCATCTGGTCTTAACTTTCTTTTTTGAATCCCATCTTCAGTGTCCCAGCCTGCAATTATCCAGTTATATCTTAAGATATTAGTTCCTTAAGACAGATGGTAGAAGAGCAAAGCAAGGTCTTCCCCAAAGAACGTGTGATTTATTCAGACAAGTGCCATATAAGGACTAGTGTTTTACCTTATGATCAGAGAAAACTGAAGAAAACAAGGTGGATGATATAAAGAAATTGGCCTGTTGGTCTGTGAGTAGATATTGAAAGAGCTGATGAAGGAGAGCAGAGGAGAGAGGAGCTGTTGTGAGTACCATGGAGATAAGTCAGGAACTTGTAAGGATGATGAGTCTGTAATACAAGTCAGCTAAAAATGGAAAAAGAGTTTGTGGGGGAGGGAGAAGGAATTCCAGGTCCTCAGTCACATGACTAGTAAACATGGCATCATGCACTTGCTACATGACACATGTGCCTCTGAAAGGGCACATTTCGGCATTAGACATGAAGAGTTCTGAAATAAGAAAAGAGATGCCAAAATGCAATTAGAAGAAGTAGTAGGTATTTTATCTTTTACTCATCAAGTCAGTCTGTATATGTTTGCTTTTGCTGAGAAGTGGGTTAGCAAACCCCTGGGATCCAGTTTCTAGGGCTAGATTTTTAATTCCTGACACTTAACCTACAGTGGTAAGCTTACGATGCCTTATTTAGCATGCGGTTTTATTAAACCACACTGAAGAGTAGACATCTTATGTTAGTCTTAAATATAGACACTGCTTTGTTTTTTAATTAGTCATCATGTAAGTAAAGCTGCTCATTGAACCAAATTGGCAAGTCCTTTTCAAGAAATTTCCTTGTCAAGTTAGCCAACTTGATCAAAGTGGTGGGTAAAATTAAATGTGTACTTTCTGACTAGTTTCATCGTTGCTCCTTTTTTTTCTGAATATGCATGAAGGTTGGGGTGGTTTTTATGAAAAAGAGATCCATATGACAACCTACTTCGGTTTCTCTGGTAAATCCTCAAACCTACACACACACATCAAACCCATAAAAGGCAGAATGAATTTGCCTACCACATGGGAAAATCCCTGCACCTCAGGGATTGTTGTCCTCAGTTTGAGTTGTTTCTTATGTGGGAGCGGTCGTAGACGGTGCTATCTTGCAGCCTGCTCATTCTGCAACCTCTTCACCTCTGCTGGCAGCCTAGGCTCAAACCACAGATGAGTTACCACAGGCAGTCTCCGAAGCAGTTAGTGTATTTGGTAGTAGAACTGGATCACAACAAACATCCCTCATTCTCCTGCTTCCTGAACTTAACATTTAGATCTTCGGAGAATTACATGGTGTCAGAGCTATGATATAATCAGTGAGTACCAGCTATCTCATAGCTATGGTTGTATACCCTTTCTTACTTAAAGGTCAGCTCTTCTAAGTGCTTTTAAGACCCATGCATGCAACCCCTCCAGTCCCACTGCTTTAGTCAGGGCTGCCATTTTACTGGTATTTTTCTGTTGAAGTTGTTGGCACCCACAGCCCTTGTAGTGCATAAGATAAGCTTAATTGCTAATGGTTTTTTAAACTCATGTATGGCAACTGCAGCTCTTAGAGGAAAGAAATGTGAATGAAAAATTGTATTCAGAGAGTCTCCACCTCACATGAGTCTAAATAACACCCTGGCAGATTCTTCTGTCC
Source organism: Brachypteracias leptosomus (assembly GCA_013401335.1). Lineage (NCBI taxonomy): Eukaryota > Metazoa > Chordata > Aves > Coraciiformes > Brachypteraciidae > Brachypteracias > Brachypteracias leptosomus. The sequence goes on from VYZX01030772.1 coordinate 73,753, forward strand.
ATGCAGGCACCCAGTATCCTGCCAGATTTCACATGAGGGTTCCTGGGACATGCAGTAAGCTTTGCTGGAATAGCACAGTTGTTGGCAAGTTCTTAGGGGATCACATACAAAGAAGGGAAGGGTAAGTGGGAAGATGCAAGAGAATGATTCACAATAGGGAGACATACCAGACAGACATTCTCTTTGGAGCAGATGTCAGCGTCCAGTGGTATTATTCTGCTCACCAGAATAATAGAAAGTGCACTTCTGTTATTTGTGATGTACTTTCTGATCTCCTTTGAGTCTCTACAAGAGAGACCTGGGATTGCAGAACCCTACCCTCTGGAAGTGTCTTAAATACTCATCCCGCTTTTGCTGTAGAAACTTGCATCTAACTGGCCTTGACCACCTTAGACATTTGGGTTCCTCTTCCTTTGCACTCCTAACTCTAGGAATGTTTAAAACCTATGATCTGCTACAAATGCAGTTTCCTTCTTATAAAAAAGATACCCTCCAAGAAACCCATAAAAAACAAACAAACATGTTGTTATAGCTGACATTTTTCCTTTTGGTAACAGAAGGCTGAATCTTACCAACTGGGTCCTGAAGAACTAACAGATGACTACCTATTAGACTACAGAGGGGGTTTTATTGCATCCAGGCTGGAATTAGCCCAAAGATACTACTTAAGGTGGACAATGAACAACACTGATAAGTGCCATGATGATCACACCCTGGATAAGTATTTGTTTCCATTTGTGTACAGCATTGTGATGGTGATCAGTATTCCCATCAACTGCATATCCCTCTGTGCATCTTGCATTCAGGTGAAGAAAAAGAATGAGTTAGCAGTCTATATCTTCAGCCTATCCCTGGCTGACCTTTTGTACTGTCTGATTCTGCCTCTATGGATCGATTATGCCTGGAGTGGAGACAACTGGAGGCACTCTGCCTTGCTGTGTCAGATTTCTGCCTTCCTTATGTATATGAATTTCTACACCAGCACTGCGTTCCTTGCTTGCATCTCTGTTGACAGGTACCTGGCATTAGTTCACCCCTTGAAGCTCCAGCACTTGCGCACAAGAAGATTTTCATTGATTGTCAGCATAATTGTTTGGATTCTGGAAAGCATCTTGAATTTGGTCATATTGGTGAAAAAAGAAGTATTCAATGATCCTTGCAATTTCACTGATCATACATTATGCTATGATAAATACCCCCTGGAATGGTGGCAGTCACAGATAAATTTATTCCGGATATGCTCAGGGTACCTGGTCCCTTTGATAATCATCATGTTTTGCTACCATAAGATCTACCAAGTAGTAAGGTGTAATCAAGCCACAGTAGATGAAGAAAAGAAAAAAGTGAGGAAACTTATTCTGAGTATCACAGTTACTTTCATTGTTTGCTTCACTCCTTACCACATTGTATTGCTTATTCGTAGCATCAAAGAACCTTACACCTCTGACCTAAAGGTTCTGCAGCTCATGTATAAGGTTTACAGAATCACACAGGCCTTAACAAGTTTGAACTGCATTGCTGATCCCATTCTTTACTGCTTTGTGAGTGAAACTGCACGAACAGACATATGGAATTTGCTCAGGTGTTACTTGTGCCTACGAAAGCATGAGGGAGACCAAGCCAAACACCATGCTCTGTGCAGTTCTGCTACGAAGAGCAGTGCGCTGATCACCTAGAGAACTTCCTGTGACAGAGACTGTAAAAAATGCCTGAGTGCGCACATTGAAAGTAAAACTGAATAAACTAATGGGGAAAAAAGAAAGAAAAATTATTCCTCAGTCTATACCTGGGAAATACTCCAAAAGCCACAGATACTAATCTAAGTGAAACCAGTAACTGGAGCCAATAAGAACTTATTAGAGGGTCAATGAAATGAATGGAGCATCAATACATCTTTAAATCAAGCATAGTACATAAATCAATGTCAATAAACACACAGGCAAGAAAGATAACCATGAGGCATTGACTGAATTACCAAAGACCCCCACAGATCTGCCTCCTGTCACAACTTGCTAGCTAGCTCACATGTTGGTCATATGTGTACTCAACTGGAGGAGGGCTGAAGTCCTCTTAACCTAGTCATTTGTTTTCAAATTTTAGTAGAAACCTAAAACTTAGCCGGGAAGGAGCACCAAATGGGATTTTTTTTTAAGAGCAGTAGTGTGATAGAAGTGAATGAAATACGCACACACATGGAAATCATTCAAATGATTGACAAAGGAGCAGATGGAGGGTGGTAAATCTCTCTAAATTCATGGTCTAGTTTATGCTGCTATGATGGTTCCTGTGTTTCAGTATTGTCTTAAGTTCGGAGATTAGCCACTTCTTAAAATTCTTTACCTCGTGTGGAAGGGTACTTACCCGCTCTTAAGCTTTTCAGCTTTTGTTTTCTTTGCAAAATATATATTCTAATGTATAACCATATGTCATGCAGTTTCATTACAGTATCAATATTGGGTTTCAGATAGTTGAAGATTCATTACTTCAAGTACCTATAAAGAACCAATTTCTATCCACCAGTGGTTCAACTCAAATTTTTCCTGATAACACGCAGGGAGGAAAGAGAAGGATTGAAAGGTGAGGTTTCACATCTCTACAATGTAAAGGACCAGCCTTTAGCCTTGCTTATTATGACTGAAGTCTGGAGTGTGGTTATGTTTGCAGGGTCATTAGGGCAAGAAGGTTTATATCCATTTACTTAGCTGCACCTGGAGGCCTCAGCTAGAGCTTCCAGGCTTCTCAGTCTGCCAGTTTAAAACAAAATCAAACAACAAACAAACAAGACTGACAAATCAGCAAAGAACACAAATATATCAACAAATAGTAAGAATGTCAGCAAAAGAACCCACTGCACAGGGGGACCTTTGAGGTAGTTGAAATTTTTTCTTTTCTTTGAAAGTGTGTTGAAGTTAGCACAAATCTCTACAGCTCTTAATTCAGGGACCTGTTCCTACACAGGCCCTTGCAATGGCTGCGTGTTCCCTGGTAGTGGGGTCACTCAATCATCTGAAAAGAGTTAAAACACCATGGAAAGTCTTTTTTTTCCTCCTCTCACAACCTTTTCATTTTTCTTCAGTTGCCAGGAAGAATTTTTGGGTTATGATCATTGTTCAGTTTCACAGGCAACAATTTTTTCTTTCCATCAAAAAAATCCCCCCTCTAGCAAGTGTGTATAGTGGAAAGATTTTGACCAGCATGTTTTCAGCACACTTCTATGTTCAACACTATACTTGGAGGATGAGCATACAGTGCTCACAAGCAATACAGAAATTCTTATGAGATGATTTCTCTGCATGTCAATTACAGATTTCTCCATTACAAAGAGCCTCTTTCATTGTTTTAATGAGTTCCTCTTTGTGTCTATTTACACTTTCAAATCATTTCACATTCCAAGAGGGGAACTTGAGAGGCTGAGAAGGCTGGGCTTGTTCAGCCTGGAGAAGAGAAGACTTTGGGGAACCTAATGGTAGCCTTGCAATATCTGCAAGGATAATACTGAGAAGAAGGAGCCAAGCTCTTCAAAAGAGTGCATAGCAGGAGGACAAGAAATCACGTGCATAACTTGAAGCAAGAAGGGTCAGAATTGCTGTAAGGAAAAACTTTGAACTATGAGAGCTGCCAAGCAGTGGAGCAGGTTGCACCAAGATGTTCTGCGTTCTCCATCTTGACAGATTTTGAAGACCCAACTGAACAAAGCCCTGAGCAGCCTGGTCTGGCCTTATAGCTGACCTTCCTTTGAGCAGAAGGTTGGACTAGAAAGTTCCTGAGGTCCCTTCCTACCAGAATTGTCCTGTGATACTATGGACTCTGTATGTCACTATTACGGGTGTTGCCTTCCTCTCTGAAAAACTATGTTCCCTTCCCTTCTTTGTTTCCATTTGCTGCATTTTGTTTTGGGTTTATGTGTTTTGGGGTTTTTTTCTGTAATATCTTGTCTATATTATAAAGGAAAAAGTATGCAAGCAGTAGTGCAAGTTTCTTCACCACAGCTTTGTTCCTGTCTTGATCTATGTATTTTGCAACAGAATGTGAAATTTGACTGCAGCACTAGAATAAAAGCAGAACTGAGCTTCACTGTAACTTCATGGAAAAAAGAACTCAGTAGTTCATTACTAGACATTTCACACATGAGAAAGGTTGGCAAGTGAATTCTATTGGGGCTTTTAATTTATTTTTAATAAAGAATAATAATGCTGATGAATAATGAAAACTGAAACTAAGCCATAAAACTGAGTCAGATTTAACTTGTGCTTTAGGGACTAGTGAGACCTGACTGCTCTGCAAGGGATGGAGAGCCAAGAGCTGAGGATGACAGCCAGGCAGGCTGAGCAGCGTCCTCACTGAAAAGCCATGCATTCCCACAGCACCCCAGCAAGGCACATGGAGCAGGTCCAGTGATGGTAACCAGTGTTGCCCAACAGTTCTGTGATCACCAGACAAATCAATAGTGGAAAGGCAGGTCTAAGCTCAAGCCAGGAAGCCAGGTCGTGAAGCAAGGTCAGGATCAGCAAGGTATGAGGCTGGGCATGGCTGTACCATGTTAGTGGTGGCCTCCACACAGGTAGCTAAACCCCAAGGGTGCAGAAGTATCTACAGGCTCTGGTGGTAAACTTAGGGCCCTGACCCTGTGCAAAGAGCTTAATTTCCACAAAATTTGGCCCTGAGATTTTAATGCTTTTCAATATTCCGCCAATGCTTTAAATACTGTAGGTTGGACCAGCTTACATTGGCATATGTGGATGTTTTTCATAGCAGTATTTCCTATACTACCTTCCTGCACTTCTGAAGATCCACTTCAAGATACAGGAAGACAATGATGATGTCTGGCCTATAGGCTGGCATCACAAAAAACCTCGGATAAATTCAGAGCCCTATCACCTTATGATAATAAAATATAGGCACCCTAATCCCTTTGATTATTCTGATATGATCAGTCTATGCATTCCAATCACAGTCCTCTGGAGAAACAAGGAAACTTTTAGATGTAAAGACTACAATGTCCTGTACTTCAATCATTTGTGTATCTCATTATTCTTATGTAGCTAAGAAGCTACACTTTTTTCATTCTCTCTCCAAATTTGTTCGGAGCAAATTTATCTTGTGAAAATGAACATATATGTTCTTTTTAAAATCACACTGTTAGAGGAGAGGTACTTTTCACTAAGCAAAGTTGTCTTCGTCCAGGATCCAATCCTAAAAGCATTAGTATATGGCCTCAGTAAATCACTGTAGTTCCTATCTCACTTCCCAATCTATATGGTAAGAATACAGATAATTAAAAGGGCTGTGATGGTAATTTAGTTAATATCCACAGGGTGTGAAATGTCAGTACTAAATGATATTGTTGTCAGCATAACAACAGCAGAGTTGAATTTATTCATCAGTAAATCATTTGAAGCAGAATCCATCTGCCAAAAGTCTAGCAAAGATATAGCTCAACTTCATAAGTTTGGGAGCTTTTCACTAAACTGTGGTGACCTAGCTGGTGGAATTTCTGACTTCATTTAATCTGTTTTTCCTGGAATTTTAACCGCAACCTGCATCACCATGATCATGCTTTGTTAATGTCAGTGGGGTCAGTTCTGACTCACATGGTTGTAGGCTAACAGGCCCCCCTACCCTTTTTTTTTTTTTGAGTCTAACATATGTAACTTCAGAGCCACTGAGAAAGATGAAGGGAAGTGTGAATTTGAGTTATAAGTTTAATATATTCCACTTCCTGTTTCCATTCACGGAGAATGATGCTACTGAAATAATTCTGATTAGTGACAATCTTCAGTGATGTCACTCTTAATTTAATGCCAGTAAAGAAGGGGCCATTGGGCCATGGTTTAGCCATGTGTTACTTTCCTTATGACTTAGTAGTTTCATCAGTGTCATCATCAGCCTAGTTCTCTATTTTCTAAGGTGATAAAGGAGCAAACTGTTCATTTGCTCCCCACCTGCACACAGCATAGAGAGAGAACATGGATGGGAACATTAGGACACTCAGGACACTCGGGTTTTTCTGCTTGCGCAGAACAAGGCTGCAAGGAAGGAAAGCCAAGTGTGGCTCTGGGCTCAGCAGGAGCCCGAGGCAGCTGCTGCACCCACAGGCCAATGCTGCCAATTGCCAAGGTTTCCCTTCTGCATGGGATGACAGCTCCTCACGGTCCCAAAGCCCTGTGTGATGGCACCTTGCCCCTGCCCAAGGCCAGCTACTCTGCCACACCTGCAGGGTTCCCAAATGCCCTGATCCGAGGTGGCATTTGTTAAATAATCATAGAATGTCTTAGGCTGGAAGGGACCTCTAGAGGTCATCTCATCCAACCTCCCTACACAAGTAGGGACATCTCTACCTAGGTCAGACTGCTCAGAGCCCCATCAAGTCTGNTCACCTGGGCCCACCTCTCCAGCCTATCCAGGTCCCTCTGGATGGCATCCCATCCCTCTGGCATATCAACTGCACCTCCTAGCTTGGTATCATCCACAAACTTTCTGAGGGTGCACTCAATGCCCCTGTCAATGTCATTAATGAAGATATTAAATGACACCGGTCCCAGCACAGACCCCTGAGGGACACCACTCGTCACCTTCCTCCATCTGGACATTGATCCATTGATCATCACTCACTGGATACGACCATCCAGCCAGTTCCTTATTCATGAACAGTCCACCCATCGAACCCATAATTCTCCAACTTAGAGATAAGGATGCTATGGGGGACCGTGTCAAAGGCCTTGCAGAAGTCCAGGTAGATGACATCCATAGGTCTACCCTTGTTGACTGATGCAGTCACTTCGTTGTAGAAGGCCACTAGGTTGGTCAGGCAGGACTTGCCCCTAGTAAATCCATGCTGACTACCTAGAATTACTACTAATGACTACTAGGATGTCTACCTAATGCTCCAGTGCTGATAAAAGGAAAGAGAGCAAAACACTTTGTGCATATCCTAAAGGTTTATCTTTTATTGCTGCACCAAAGTGGCTGGGTAACAGACAAATTGCTAGTCTAAGCTGACCCAGGGAGGTTTTTGTTGCTTAGCTTTGAATCAAAAGTAACCAAGCTATTTCACCTAAATTTCATAATTTCCTTGAAGGACATCAAGTTTGTTCTAGACTGGGGCTTTGGGAAAAAAACAAACAAACAAAAGAACAACAACCACCAAACAGAAAACAGTAAAGAAAAGGCTGTATCAAATGACATGTAAAAAGCCTGATGCAAATGAATTACAAATTACAAAGATACTGCCCAAGACACGGTCAGATGCTCATCTGTACCAACTCAGAGGCACTGTCAGCAGAGTGTATCACCTACAGCCTCTATCCAGCCCATATACAGAAGTTAGAACATGTGTCCCACACCATTTCTCACAGAACATCAGAGGGCACACATATATACTAATCAGATCATTAATGTGGAATGGGAATGCTAAAACAGTGGGAAGTGTGAAACAGCTGGGAAAAAAAAAAAAAAGGCAGATAGATCAGTCCCTTTTTTGTTCTGATTTTAAAATTAACTTTGAGTATTTTGGTGAGAAGACTACAGACTCCCAGCTTCAAATGGAGTATGAGACAGCTCTCAGGAGCTGTTAATTTAAATCTAGTATTTTGAGAAATGTTATCTCTATAGCAACTACTTGCTTAAAGATTCAGTATTAGGCACAAGAGATTCTTTTCCATTGTTTTGTTTTCCTGATATAGTCAAGATCTATTGCTGGATGAACAATTGGGTGGTGACAGATTGGGTAAAAGCACACCCAGATACTCTACCAGTGTCTAATCACATATAAATATATATATCGAAACATCTAATTTAGTTTTATCTTCATTATATATGAAGGTAAAGTAAACAAGATAAGAGTACCGTTCATGCCTTATCACCATTTTCTCCATGACTCTTCAGATCACCTAGATGTGGCAAATTGCTTTTCAGATGAGATATTGAAGTTCATTTATCATAAGCAATTACTTTCACAAGCTTTTCCCAAGAGCTGATCCTAGTATCCCCAAATTTGTACTATATTCCATCCCAACTGAAGCTTTATTTTGCTTTCTTGTAAAATGTATGGAGAGGTCCATACATTGTCATCCCTTTCACATAGTTATATGTGTGAGGAAACAGTGTAAGGAAAATGCAGTTTGTCTTGTAAAAGCAGAGTGGGCAGAATCCCTTAGGCTCACATCCTTAAATGAAATGAACTGATGAGACTAAGGAAGAGATTGTCTCTTCTGGAGAAGTTGCAGAGATTGGTGGCTCCACTCCAATAAATGTAAAGAAAGAAGGTAGGGTTGGAAAAGACAACTCGAGTGAAAATGCACCTTCCCCTTGTACTCCCTTGAACAGACTGCTTCTAGATGTCAGATGGAAAACAAAGCCATAGAAGTACAGCACCCACATCAGGTCATTCTTCTGTCTCCATAGCTCTTTTAGTCTCTTCCACTTCAGCTTTCCACAGTCCATCCACACAACAGATGATTACGAGGTGTGAGAGTGGGCAGACAATGGCCTCAGGACACAGCTCTTCTCCACTCTTTTCCTCTACTTTCCTTGACACTACACTGTTCCTGCTAGTATCCTAGTTTGAGGCACCAGGTCTCACATGTGACACTCCAGGGTCTCACAAAGTGATCTGGCTTACGGCAACTGATCTTCCAAGTTATCTTTTCACCTTAAGAGACCCAAGGGCTCCTGAATGGGAAGGAAAGTAAAAAGCCCTAATTCTTAGGGGGCAAGAGGAACTCTATGCCAAATATCTATGAAGCAATTCCTGAGATTCATTGTATTCTCAAAATGAGGGAATAAACACATGACTTCACCCATCTTCTTTGCTTATCCTCATGAAGTACAACACAATAAATAATCCTCAGTAAACTAAAGCTTCTCTTCCTTCTCAGAATGCAATGACTATCAGCGACTGGTAACATATTCATGGTAACCCCATACAGGCAGAAGTGAGCTCTCCATCCTGGCATGCAGAGAGTGAGCACATGTCACTGTCTGGCAGCTCAGTTGGCATACATGAACCTACTACAGGTTCTGTGTAGTGTAACCAACATAAGTAAAAGCTTTATTTTATTACATTTACATTTGTTACAGAGTTAGTGCCGGAAATGCGTGAAATACAAGATGGAATTTCTTGGACACCTGTTTTGACGTGATCAGTGCCAGTCTTCCTTATCCATCTGTATGGCTGTGGGTGCACAGTGCAGCATCTCAATCGAGACCATATAGTGCTATGGGACCTCATAATATAACAGAAGCAGTAAAATACTGCAACGTATTCTGAAGGCATTGCCAGTGCTCAACATTTAAACTTGCATAGAAATTTGCAGCCATTGTATTTCCCCATGTTCTGAGTAGCATATTTCATCACTAAGTCTAGTGTTCACACTTAGAGGATGATTTATTTTTATGGAAAGCAGGAAATAAATTTAGGCAGTAGCAGTTTAAAATTAGCTCCTTTTGAAAAGGAAGAATTCAGTCCTGTATTTTCCTGGATCCCCATTACATCACTAGTAGATTCAAAATTTTAATTTAGATAAGCCTGGCACATGCAGTTTCAAAAAGATCTAGAAATATTTATCAGCACTAAGCACCACAACTCCATCTGTAGCAAGAGAATTCAAGGGAAATAACTTTATTTGAAAAAAAAACAACCAACCTGATTCTTCCTGTCTCACTGCTATTTATACTCATAATTTCTTCAGAATTTTTTCATGTGGTTATTTGAAAGTCACAACTTTAGTAAGCAGAGGTTCTTGTGTATTTTCCATTACATTTTCTTGTGTTTTATGTTTATCAGTGCACAAAGAATCTTGACAATGTGAATTTTAAAAGCCTAAATGTAGGAGGGGAAAAAAAGGATTAAAAATAGAGAATGTTTTAAATGCCATTATGTTTTAATGAAATCTTAACAGTGATTTGCTATGCTTTCTTTTTTTAAAGCTTAGCATTCAGTTTATTTCTTCACTATAACTGGAAACAACCCACAAAAGGTGTCAGGGTATAGATAACAGGAAAGTGTAAACCTCAAGAATGATTTGGTAGCCAAGAATAGTTTTGCAGACTACAAATTCCTGTTCAATCACTCAGGTCAAGTCAAAGGAACATGAAAAATGGATTTAACTGGAAGTCTTTGCAAAAAATTGCTAACATGGTATGTGTAGGTTTGTCTTTTCTTTGTTGTGCATTATTTTTAATTCATTACAGACATACTACAAGAGAAACCGTTTCTGGATACTGCTTTGGGTTTTAAATTGATTTAAATTGATGTAGTTTATTTATTTTTAGCAATTCATCCAGAGAAACCAGGACCAAGAACCCAGAGACCCTTTGAAGCACTAGCCGTATAGGAGGCCAAAGACACTCGGTGCAGACATTAAGTCTGGCCCTTCACTCAAGACCCCTGTAAATACACTCCAAGACATTAAAGTAAGCACCTTAATGATTTCAACAAAAGATGACAGGATGCTATTTTCTGGAAAATGCCTGGTTTCCTGTCACCTCAGCAAATTCATTTTTCATTAAATGCTTGATTTGTTCTTGCAAAGTATTGTGTGGCGTTTTCACTCAAAGAAATGCAGCAAAATATTACACAGACAATTTTCTCAATTGTACATACAACAGGCTGTCTGGAATAAGGGAGCTGAAAGACTATCCTCAGTAGGTGGCACCTTTGGTCCATTTAGTCAGGTTTTACAGATGAGTAGAGGAAAAAAAATCATAGTCTTAAGATGTGTTTCTTATACAGAGGAAAAGGGAGTCTGGGAACAGAGCTGGCCACTGCACCTCGATCTCCTGTGAAGCTGGGGTGAGCCATCATGATCCTTTCAAGCCTCTGCCTTGAACTGCTGCAAGCTGTCAGGCTGTGAATCATCAGACCCAAGTGCTCAAAACAAAAGGCCTGACACGGAGCATTGTGAACTTTCTTCCAGCCTGAATCTATTAATGGCTTATTTATGCTTACTTTTCTTTGTAACAACTTTTTTGTTTAATTGTGTCTTTTTTCTTCCCAGTATTTATAATATGTGCATGCATATACGAGCAACAGGTATCTATATAGATAAATCAAGCAGTCTCTTCCAGCATGTAGCCTGATGAGCACCTCATTCCCAAGCTCAGCCCACTGGCTTTTTTCTTCTTGTGTCCTAGCCAACCTCTGTTCCTGGGACTGGCATTGGTTCCAGGGTACACCAGTGCTCACTCAGAGCTGCTGCAACGCTCCCCTGTGTCTACCAAAACACTGTGTTTGATGCATGACTCCAGCACACATATGACACGTTTCACCAGCAGTTCAAACACATCCTGCAATTGGTCAGCTCCCCTCCTTGGGCATCTATAGCACGTGAGTTTCCAAGGCTACAGCTCTTACTGTCAGCCTCCAAGCACATCAGAGTACACTTGGTACTGCTGAATACCCCTACCACCCCCTAAGAGATTCATGCTTTACCTTATTTCTTTGCAGACATTAATTTCCCTGAAGTATAATAAATCGTTTTCATCTGCATGTTTTCTCGATCAGACCTTTCAGTTGCTGCACTAGAGTCATGCCCTTCCACATCACTTTAATCTCTGCAGTATCCAGCTTCATGTCCTGAGCAATACTGGTTCTTCCCTGTTTTCTCCCAGGATCTTACATTAGAGTAAAGCCTTTCAGGTGCTTTACATTCACCATATCTGCTTCCCAGAAGGACTAGGCCTGCTTCTCCTGTTAACTCTATTACCAGCTGTTGGGGGTTAACCCCAGTAGGCAGCTCAGCCCTACCCAGCCTCTTGCTCACTCCTGGTAGGATGGGGAACAGAATCAGGCGGCTAGAAGTGAGAAAACTCATGGGTTGAGATAGAGACAGTTTAATAGCTAAAGCAAAAGCTGCACACACAAGCAAAGCAAAACAAGGAATTCATTCACCGCTTCCCATCGGCGGTAGACAGGTGTCCGGCCATCTCCAGGACATCAGGGCTCTGTCACACGTAGTGATTACTTAGGAAAACAAACACCATCACTCCCAGCCTTCCTTCTTCTTCCCCTAGCTATATATGCTGAGCATGATGTCATATGGTATGGAGTATTCCTTTGGTCAGTTGGGGTCAGCTGTACCAGCTGTGTCCTCTCCCAATTTCTTGTGCACCCCCAGCCTACTCACTGGTAGGGTGGTATGAGAAGCAGAAAAGGCCTTGGCCATGTGTAAGCACTGCTCAGAGATAACAAAACATCCCTGTGTTATCAACATTGTTTTCAACATGAGTCCAAAACATAGCCCTATACAAGTTGTTCTGAAGAAAATGAACTCTATTGCAGCCCAAAAGAGTACACCAGGCCAGTTACAGTTTTAGCTGATGCTATTTCTTTCTTCTCCCTGTAACTACAATCAATATTCCTTTATCCTTTGCTATATTCATGGTTTTCTCCTTCTGTGTATTAAGTCCAGAAAGAAAACTACACAAGCTGCTTTCATTACTTCAGTGACACCTATGAATTTTCTCAATCCTAGAAGTCAAAATATTTGTTACTTAACTAGCCTTTTGAACAATTTTGGTCTTCATTTCAAAGTGATTTATGTGTTTCAGAAAGCGGTATGGAACGAATTAGATTCTCAGCATTTATTAACTTTGCTCCTGTGTGCTCAGTTTTTATTCTAAGCTATATTATTCAAAGAAAAAAAAAAGACATTTCAATAATGTGATACTCTGAGATGATTCCAAATGTCTGCAAGGAATTAAAGCTAATGAACCCTGCATCGAACAATATATACTTCTGTTTTTACTATCAGGACGTAGTTGGCCACTAAAATACAGTACACCATCAACTCTCATTTTGCTGGTTAAATCATACATATTTAAATAATAAATTTAACAAAGAAAAAATGTAAATGTTAGGTTGTACAGGTCCATCCCGTATGAAGCGTTAGGTTCCACTTCTTTCTTTTCCTTCTGCCTCCATTTCACTAGTCCTTGACATTCATTAACTTATTTTATTTTGTCTTTTTCCAAAGTTCATTCTTCTATATTGCTCCAACCTGCTTCCTTATATGTCCTAACAATATTTATAAAATAATCTCTGCTCACCTCCTCAGTTTATTATTTAGTAATAATCTTTATTACTAACATAAGCAACCCTAAGTCACTGCACAGTATAGGGAAGTGTCATGTGTTGAGGAAGGAGAAATGAAAATCTCACTAGGCATCAGCATTTCGGCTGGGTCAGAATGAACACATTTACCACAATGACAGCCACAAGCAGGATTCAGGAGAATTTTCTCAGAGCTTGAATGAACTCCAGATCCAACCACCATGAAGTCTCATATACAAGGTCTGGTGGCTTAACCCCAGCCAGCAACTAAGCACCAGGCAGCCACTCTCTCCCTCCTCCCCTCTCCCAGTGAGACAGGGAGAAGAATTGAGAAAAAAGGAGTAAAACTTGTGGGTTGAGATAAGAA
>VYZX01030772.1:88919-105855 GCA_013401335.1 Brachypteracias leptosomus
AAAAAGATAAATAAAACCCAAGAGTATACAAGTGATGTGGTTGCTCACTGCCTGCTCACCAACACTAGAGCAGCAATCAGCTCCCCCTGGCCAACTGGTAGTTTATATACTGAGCATGATGATAGAAAGGAATGTAGCACACCAAAAAAAAAGATAAATAAAACCCAAGAGTATACAAGTGATGTGGTTGCTCACTGCCTGCTCACCAACACTAGAGCAGCAATCAGCTCCCCCTGGCCAACTGGTAGTTTATATACTGAGCATGATGTTCTAGGGTATGGAATATCCCTTTGGCTAGTTCAGGTCAGCTGTCCTGGCTGTGCTCCCTCCCAACTTCTTGTGCATCTACTCACTGGCAGAGCATGGGAAGCTGAAAAATCATTCACTTAGGATGAGAGCTACTTAGCAACAACTAAAACTTTGTTGTGTTAATGATTCTCACACTAAATCCAAAACACAGCACTGCACCAGCTACTGGAAGAAAATTTACTCTATCCCAGCTGAAACCAGGACACATGCAATGTCAAAATAAACTGATTTCATGTAACCCAGGTTCCTTTTTACTGGGTTTTTTCCCTTTTGGTTTTTCCTGTTATGTGGCTTATTTTGTCCTTGTTAGTTACTTCTCTGAAGAACTTCTTAATATACAATTGAAGTAACTTAGAAAATGTGGTTTTAACATTAAAAGTTGTTCATTAGAATAAATGTCTTGTCTTTACATTACCTTAGAATGCTATGACCATGGTGTAAATTCACACTGAATTTCAGGAAATTACTAAAGTCAGATAAATCAGCTTTACTCAGGGAAGTACAAGTTTAGACATAACACTGCCTTGATGGAGTGGTTTCTGAGAAACCTGTGATCCTCTCATGTTTGAGATGTGCTTAGATCTTGGACCCCCATACCTCTACTTGCCTTCAGAGACACTTTTTCAGAAGATCAATGGGTTCATCTCTGAATTCAGGCAGTTCCAGTTCGCAGCAATTTGGTTACAACAATTCAAGTTTGGTCCAACTGCCTTTCCCCAAAACCTGGCAAGAGCACGCTGTACATATGATCAGCTTGGTTATTGTCTTCATAATCATAGTCACTACTATCTGCAGTCCCACAGCACTGTCGCCACCCAGAACCTGCAAATCAGGGGACAACAGCCTCTCTGGTGTCACAGTGGTTTGCCCTGGCTGACTAAGGATCCTCTAAAATGCCCTTTTATCAGCTTTCAAATCAGAGTCATGGTGCCAAGATCTAAAACCCGTGCAGTTCCCAACTCTTGCCCCAAGTGGACATGCAGAGGACTAAGTATTTTTATGATGCACAGACCATGAGGCCATGATAAACTGTAGATGCATGTCCTTCACATATATGTGTTACCTCTATTTCCCAACATGTACCTAAGTCTCATACCTAGGTGTCTCTGGGATAATCACAGAATCATGGAATGTTTTAGGCTGGAAGGGACCTCTAGAGGTCATCTTGTCCAACCTCCCTACACAAGTAGGGACATCTCTACCTAGGTCAGACTGCTCAGAGCCCCATTAAGCCTGACCTTGAATGACTCCAGGCATGGGGCCTCCACCACCTCTCTGGGCAGCCCATTCCACCGATCTATCACCCTCACATTAAAGAACTTTTTTCTAATATCCAATCTTAATCTATCCTTTCCTAGCTTAAAACCATTACTCCTGGTCCTATCGTTACAAACCCTTTTGAATAGACCTTCCCCCGCCTTTACGTAGGCCCCTTCAGATACTGGAAGGTCACTATAAGGTCCCCCCGGAGCCTTCTCTTCTCCAAGCTGAACAGCCCCAACTCTCTCAGCCTGTCTTCATGAGAGAGATGCTCCATTCCCCTGATCATTTTGGTGTCCCTCCTCCGGACACGTCGCAATATGTCCACATCCTTCTTGTGCTGGGGGCTCCAGAACTGGACGCAGTGCTCCAGGTTTCAAATGATAGGCCAGTCTAAAATTTACCATTTGCTTGAAGTCTCCAACCTCCAGATAAAAGAATGTATTTTATGCAGAATAGCTTCTAGCATAAATACACATGTGAACACCAGGAAAAAAAAGATCAATTATAGGTGTTTAACGTTCCTTGAGATGTGCTACCTACACATACATAAATTCTTTTTTTTGTAGCCTTTTTTTTTTTTGTGAGCAATGTAACTCTTAGTGTTTCTTACATATCTCCTTTCTTGGAAATAGTAAAAAAAACCCAAATATTTAGTTTTAACAAAATAGATAACTAGAACACATTTATGAATTCATCCGAGTTTAAGCCAAATAACTTAGCTTTTGGTAGCTCACTGCTAGTTCAATTTGCTCTCGTTTGGGAAGGATAATGAGAAGAATCTTGCTGAGCCCTTATATCATATTAATAATTATATGGGAATAAACACAGTATGAATAACTGTAGGGTGCTATGTTGGGCAGGAATAGGAAACATCTATTTAAAACAGGATGCTTTGCCTCTGTGCAATGAAAGGCACAAAAACAAGAATTGAAAGAGAATGAGAATGAGATGGGTTTGTGTTAGTTAAAATAAAAACTAAATTTCTTTGTCCTGCACCATCTACCAAGTGTAATTTTCTTGGGCTGAGAGTCTTCCACTAGTCTTGTTGACTCAGCAAAGACTGATATGTAGTTCACAAGCTGTTTTTCAGAAATCCGTCATTCCAGTGATAGTTAAGGTAAAAGACATTTAGTAAAAGCTAGTGTACAATAAAAAAAGTTTTAGAAATTCAGCCATGAATCTGGCTGTGGGGATACCAATATAAGTTAATTATGCATGAGCTAAATTGACTGGCAAAAACCCCACTAATCCATTGGAAACCTAGTGAAGGTGTCAATAGTGCTTTTCTAACACATAAGTATGAAATCTACATATGGACTTAGAAGTAAATAGCCACATTTCAGAACTTGAGTTACGATGTGCTAATTAATAATGACGTGACTTAGTCATCCCCTTCCCCTGTGGAATCAGTCTCCACTGTCTTTTCATTAGTCCTATTTCAAAAGTCCCATGTAAAGAAATTTTTAACATGAAGTTGACTAATCTATAATCACCTTTCATTGTTGAGAAATTTTCTTCTTCTTCTTGGGTATGAGTAACAATGAAAAAAGGATTAAATGTATTTGCTTGGCATGTTTTCATAGATATGCAAGTATTGCAATGAGGTGCTCAAAGCTTTAGATCATAGAATCATAGAATGTTTTAGGCTGGAAGGGACCTCTAGAGATCATCTTGTCCAACCTCCCTACACAAGTAGGGACATTTCTGCCTAGGTCAGGCTGCTCAGAGCCCCAGCAAGCCTGACCTTGAATGACTCCAGGGATGGCGCCTCCACCACCTCTCTGGGCAGCCCATTCCACTGATCTATCACCCTCATATTAAAGAACTTTTTTCTAATATCCAGTCTAAATCTATCCTTTCCTAGCTTAAAACCATTACTCCTGGTCCTATCACTGCAAACCCTTTTGAATAGACCTTCCCCTGCCATTATGTAGGCCCCCTTCAGATACTGGAAGGTCACTATAAAATCCCCTAAGGTATACCTAATTAAAAGTTTCCTGACCTGTTGACCATGGAGCTTGATGCAAGATCCAGAAAAAACATTTCCAGCACCCTCAGGAATCAACACGTCATTGCTTGCTTATCCCCTAAGTACAGCTTACCAAGGAAGCACAGTTACAAGGGTAGCAGGACAATATTGCACACACAGCTTAAAAACTTCCTAGGGTGAGTACTGAGGACATTCACAGGAAGCATTGAAAGGGCTTAGCAGCTGCCATTTCTGAGACTGCTTCATCTGGTGCAGAACACTAACCTGTTCTGCTTCCATGCTGGAACTTCAGATATTGAGTCATGACAGTACTTATCTGAGCCATGACAAAACTTGTCTTTTGATGGCAGGAGAGAGCGTAGGTAGCGAAGATGGAAGATGTATTGGCTCTAGCTCTAGATCCCATTGCTAGTGTGGAATACTGAGACTACAGTTTTTGTCAGAGGGTCTCAGAGAACCACCAGAAATACACAGAAATTTCAAGAATCAGATCATATCCATATAGTCTGTTACCACTCTAAAGCTTCATTTAAATTAATGTTATCAAAGTCTTCTGAGAATAAAAAAACCTTGAAACACAGTATTTCCCCCAGCCAGGAAAATAAACAAGAGAAAGAGGCGGCTATCATCCCGGTATAACCCCTAGTTTAGTACCCCACACATTTGCGTGTCCTTGGATTGTTTTAATGCACCTGCTCTTTGTCGGTGTTTGTGTTGTACAGAGCGGGCCTTCACTTTGAAAATGCACACACTATTTTGTTTTACTGTTTTGTCATTCCTACCCACAGACTAAACCCATTTTCACATTATCAGACAAAGTAAAGAAATTGAGAATTAAAACAAGGAAAAGGACACTTTTTGAGTTCTATTTATACTTTCCTTTCAAGAACCTTGAAAAACGTGCTTCATCCTTCACTTTTGCAATCTGGAACAGTTATTTGTGCCAGAGCTGAATGCAGGGAGGATGCATGCTCTCACCTCACTTAGTATTGACTCTATCCTGGTCTGTAGATGTAAACAATGCCAACAACACTTGATCAGCAACAAAAAGAGAACTAATCAATAATGGGTCAGGAGGACCAGTGGTATGTTAGGCTTTTGTGAATATAAATTCTTGACAAGAAAACATGATTTCAGCTTCAAACTCTAACTGCAAGACCCTCTGAAGTGTTGGAACCAGGTTTAGTTTTTAATCTCAGAATATATTTTGAGTGAGGTCCCACCAACACTATTATTATTGTTGTTATTGTCATCATTTCCCAGTAACACAAGCTTTTTTCAAGAACAAGTGGTTGTGTGATTCACCAAAAGAAAAAAGACATCCCGTTCATTTTCACTCTATACCATTCAAGATAGAATGAGAAAATATGTTCCGGAAAGTTCTGTCCATAAGGAAGGTATCTGAAATTCCTGATCTTTTGGGAACATGATCAAATGAAACAGATACTAAAGAACCACACAGGCCTGATCTTATGCAGAGCTGTTTCTGTAATTAGCATTAGCCATAACTGTACCTGCTATTCATACTACGCCATATACAGGACTTTTGATTAAAGTAGAGGCTTATCTGCTGAGCCAGAGTCACTATGCCCACACTTTCCCCTCTTCTGTCATGCTGTCACTCTGGGATGTTGTTTTTCTCTTTTCTTGTCAGACATCACTTCTCCTTGAGGATACACTGCACAGGGTCAGCAGGGGAGCAGCATACATGCAGGCATAGGTGTACAGACACCTAGCACTGCTGGAAAACAGCTTTTCAGAGAATCATGGTACCCAAGAAAATTCCCTTTCTTGAATTACAGTAAACCACAAGATAGATCCTCTTATCGTGTGGCCGCCGCTACTCAACCAATATTATGTCATTGTAAACAGAGGTCACCAACACAATCTCTATTTTCTAATTGTAGTGGGTCTGTCTGAGCTGATTTTCCTCATGCAGCCCTAGGACCCAGAGAGTGTTGATAACACACACCTTTGTTATGACTATCAGTGCTCACATGGCACCAAAGGTACGGGGGGGNCACCCAGCCAGGGTAAACCCACCACACTAATTAATATAAAACCATAGATTTTATGGCCATTCTTTCCCAAATACCCATTTTTCTTCTATATTCGTTATTAGCAAACTGCTTCTGCCAATAGCATTTGCACTACCAGTGGCTGCACCAGACAGTAAAAAAAGGCTATGGGTGTGCTGGTCAGTCCCCACATGTGGATATAAACCTACAGCAAAGATGTAAGTAAGATCAGATTCTGAACACAGTGTAGCAAGTAATTCAACTATGTATGTGTCATATATGTCATGCTATTATCAAATATTGCAGAAAACAGATGCCAAGCAGACAATACAGAGCTCTGAAAATAACCTCTTTGTCCTAAGATAATGTCTTCCTATTAGTCATTTGTGAAAAAGTATTAAGTTTAGCGTGAGGTGCTAAACCATAAAGATTCTTATAAAAAGGTTATTGAAGAAGTCTTCATCTCAGCACAGAAAGGGAGAACCCCATTGTCTACAGCCTGGCTTACGTTTTACTATTTATGGCACTTGACAATTCACATAAAAAGTTGCAGATATTAGAAATTATATGTATGTAGTGACCTTTAACTATAGAGTGCACCAATTCAATAAATTAATTCAGCTAAGTGTAAAAATAAAATTTTGTTTCCCTTGGATATGGCAACAGTGCTTGCCTTGCAGGGATTCATCTATCTGTAATAACACTCTGTTCAAAGCTGCATATGAATAACCTGTCTTTAAAAACAACAACAACAAAAAATATTAGTACATTCTTGTTCTAAAAAGACCTTAACTCCCTTGGTGATTGCTGTATCTTGTGAAAAAATAGCAGGGTGCCTGATCAAGCCAATTGAAGACATAAATTATTGGATGAGAGGAATTCAATATTTTATTAGAAGCACAAGGCTTACCATGATGAACCTTGCAGACATAAACCTTTCTGTTTATAGGTAAATCATTAGATTTCCTAAAATAGACAAGGCTGCTAGACAGCTGATTTCTGCAGCTCAGGGCAATGGGGATTATAATACAGGCATAAATGAAGAAGTTACAGAATGGGAAATGTAGCTGTAAAAATCCACTTGGAAGGGAACAGGGAGGGACGAAGGTACGAAATGTGACTATACAACCAACATACATTTGCATCCTTCTTTCAGAGCTTCTCTTGAATTTTGCACTACTGTTGGCAGTGTGCAAAGTTATTAAATATAGCCTATTTTACAATGCTGTTTTTCATTACAAGCTGATTTTGAGTGGTTCTGAGCATCTGAAACTCCAGTTGAAGTCCATTTGCCAAGATCCTGAGAAGTCCTCAAAATCCTTTTAAGTCATTAATTATAGCTTATCCACAAGCTTTGAAGAGCAGGGTCCAAGACAACATGGTGCTAATGGGAACAGGAGCTGCTGAGCTCCCAACAGATGCTTGAGACCTCACAGAAACAAGCTCTTGCTGCCTGCACTGAGGAAGGCACATGTGAACTCTTTCTGTGCGCCTTAGGTAAAGAGCTGCCAAATACACACATGCGCTGTGCCAAACATATGCTTTTTAAATCATAGTGTACCCTTACTCCCCAACATAGGCTTCTGCAAACATCCTTTGGGTGCAGGTATCTTTTTGGCATATTTCAAATATATTTCCCTCTTCCCTCAAGCTATGTTTTTGCAGGTAGATATGGTAGTGAAGAAATAGCCTCACAGGACACCAGAAGGCTGTCGAAATGACCATTCACATATTTGTACTGCCAAACCTCACTACTGATTAAAATATACTTGACAAATTCTGATATTTCCCACCTGCAGATCAAAGAAAAGCAAGAAAATGTAGTTCTCAGTGGAAAGACTCAATTAAGTGGGCTTACTGGAAACCTACACCACTACTCAGAACTGAATTTTGCCCAAAACCACCTGTGGAGGTACATCAGCAATATTTCCTCTCAAAGCCAGGTTTCATGCAGTTTGTGAATTGAAAAGAAATCAGATTAGAGAAGTGATTAATGATAACTGTAGCAAAGTATATTACTTATTTCTCTTTCTATCATCATGTCTCAGCTTGTAAATGTGTTTTTTCATGAAGCAGCTTCCTTCCCAAAATCATTATCAGCGTACAAAAGGCATAATAAGCTAGCTCCCTTCAGACTATGAGGAAGGATTCCTGGTGACTTTGGTGAGATCTGGGCTGCATCCTATTTCATGGAATGAGTAGCACTTGCGAGATTAGTAACAGCAAGTTCAAATTTTAAATAGAAACTAATATTTAATCAATGTTATTCACTTTTCCAAAACAGTGTCATTGCTAAAGGTTTCACTTGGGTAGGCTGCTTTTTTTGGAATATCTCAAGTATTACTCCATTGTTTTGAAAAACGCTGTATTGCAAATCTAGCTATAATCTTTAGTATTACCAAGAGCTGCCTTCATGCAAATTCTGGCACTCCTGAGCTTATCATTGTTTCAGTAGACAATACAGTACATTCTGCCATCAATGTGCACATCACCTCACTGTCACTGCAGAATGATTTTTTTGGCTAGTAACTGAGGGCCTCTGAGAAGCACCATCAGTCAATCCAAAGTAAACCTAGATACCATCAGCAGTCACACCTGAGCACATTATGCAGTCACTCCAGCATGCTATTCTGGGAGTAAGATGCTGCCCTTGGCTATTCCTGTGCAGCTGCACTGGCAGCGTTCAGGCTGGGATACGCTGCACCAGAAGCATGCCTGCCTTCTCAGCCGAATTATTTGGGTAATTGCTGGCGATTGCTCTGAGTGCCACATTGCACACTGTTACTGCTGGCGAGAAATTAGCCCCTATGCTCTACCCCAGTGTAAACCAGTATGTGTGACATGAACCACACCCAGATCCACTTGCTCGGATCCATCTTTTTCCATCTACCGCCATGCTCTATAGTATCTGTAGGACACTGCCTCAGAATTATGAATTATACTCTCTAGGCATAATAACCATTCTGGATGTAGCTACCCTTTGTTATACAAACGAGTTAATAAGAAAAGAGCCAACTAGACAACATTACTAAATTAATGACCTTTCAGGTAAAAAAAGCTAAAGTCTAAGTCTGCAATAGTAATACAAGAGCGGGCATACCTGTGAAATAATGCATTTCCTCTTGGTATGACAGAAAGTCGATACATGAAATATAATCCAAATCTTTCTTGATACCACTAACTATGGCAGAGTAATTCCTAGGGAGAGCAAGTCTAATGAGCAACACTAAGGCTAAATAAATGAGATGTTCAACAGCTATGACGTTTTGGCAATACACCAGTGAACAGAGAGATTTTAATTTATTAGTAGCAAAAGACAGATGAGCCCACAATAGGAGAGAAGCATCTCTCTGCTGTTTGTTTTCTATGATAAAAATCTTAACTACGTCTCAAGTTTTAAAAGATACTAATTACTTTCTGCTGCCCAGTCTAAATTCTATCGAAATTATCCAGGGCGCAGAAAACCATATTGTATGTCGCTAGGTTTCAATATATCTGATTACCCAAAGAGAAAGCTGAGGAGTAATTTGATCACTTCCTTACATGTTACACACTGAAAATGTGTGTGACAGGAGGAAGCTTCTCTGCCGGGCTAGCCAGAATGGCCTCACAGGACCAAGGGGTTTAGAAGGTGCAGTTTGACAGTCATATATGAAAAAGACCAAACTTCCTTGTGGCAGAAGTGTTTAAAGATCAGCAAGTTCCCTAGGTAGCAGCACCATCATTGAATCTCTTAAAATGATGCAGGATGGTTTCAAAAAAAATCTATAATCCATTTTTTCCAGTAAATATTCTGTGTACAAGGCTGCAAACTAGTTAAGCAGCATAGGCAGTGCTAGCCCTTGAGTCAGTGAATCCTCACCGCTCATCCTGAATGCAAGCAGAGATTTTCTAGGGTGGCTGTAGGAGCTATAGGTGTCCCTTCCCCTGCATAGCTACCACAGGAGCATTTCTTATATGTTTTGTACAAGATGTAGGGAAAAATGGACTGCGTCTTGTGGACGTTTCATTCCTGCTGCTCCCTCAACATCGCAGCTACAGCCACTGCTGCTGAAATTCAGTAACTCAATACCAAGGACAGGAAAAAAAACAACAAACAAAAGAAGAGAACATGAAATTTAGTATGTGCAGAGATTGATCTATGACTATTTATAACAGGAAATAGGAGGAAAACCAGATTATTTTCAAGCTACAGACTATTTTTGTAATACATTATAGGTTAACATCATAGAATCATTTTGGTTGAAAAAGATCTTTATCATCCATTCCAACCATTAACCCAGCACTGCCAAGTCCTCCACTAAACTATGTCCCTCAGCACCACATCTACACGTCTTTTAGGTATCTCCGGGGATGATGACTCCACCACTTCCCTTGGCAATCTATTCCAGTGCTTGACAACCCTTTCGGAGAAGAAATTTTTCCTCACATCCAATCTAAATCTCACCTGGTACAGCTTTGAGGCTGTTTCCTCTTGTCCTATCACTTGTTACTTTGGAGAAGAAACTGACACCCACCTCACTGCAACCTCCTTTCAGGTAGTTGTAGAGAGCCATAAAATCTCCCCTGATCCTCCCTTTCTCCAGGCTAAACAACCCCAGTTCCCTCAGCCACTCCTCATAAGACTTGTCCTCTAGACCCTTCACCAGCTTTGTTGCCCTTCTTTCAACACACTCCAGCACCTCAAATGTCCTTCTTGTAGTGAGGAGCCCAGAACTGAATGCACTATTCAAGATGTGACCTCATGAATGCTGAGTGCAGGGGGACAATCACTTCCATACTCCTGCTGGCCACACTATTTCTGATACAAGCCAGGATGCTGTTGGCCTTGTTGGCTGCCTGGGCACCCTGCTGGCTCATATTCAGCCCCCTTATCCAGCGGGGCTGATGCATTTCAGAATCAAAGAGCACAGGAGGTCTCCAAGTCTCTCACTCATTCTCTGAGTTTCCTTTTGTTTGGAAGTACTGGCAGCTGCTAGTTCCACTTGGGCCATCAGGTGTTCTCTTTAACTGGTTGTTCCCACTGAATGTGAGGAGTGGGGTGGGTACTGGTACCCAAAGAGGCACGCTGAATATAGCAAATGATTTCCAATTCTGTTGAGGATGAACTTTTCTTCAGTTAATTTCCTGATGTTTTCATTGGTGACAGGATTTTTCCCATCAACACCCCAAAACTTTCAAAGGAACCAGTTACTGTATATTTACTTGGTGGTAAATGTAACACTTTAGTGCTGAAAGTTGCAAAGATAGTCTGCATTTTACATAGGCAAGTGATTTTTGAAGACACTTGCCCATCTAACTTCATAGGACATAGGACATCACCAAACCCACAGCTTTCTTGCCATTTTTTTTTTGACATCTCCATAAGAAGCTACATCTTTAGGTCCTTGACTTCATGCAAATACAAAGCCAACTTGCTCTGAATATTGAAAACCAGGACTGAAGTATGCTTTTGTATTATGGCTATGGTAAGACTTAAAGTCAATTAATTTAGTATTCTTGATAAGTGACAGAAATCATTCTCCTAATTTAACAGATTTTATGTAAACATTTTATTTTGTTGTCTGTAATCTCTTATTTGCTTTCAGCTCCACAGTGGCTAATTAAGATTATAAGCAAATCCAGAAATGAGACAAATACAGCAGAATTAACTGATACAACAATCATAATGCATATTTTTATAATGTAGCTTTCTAGTTTTGAAAGTCCCTTAGACTGTATAATTCCAGACTATTAAAAAAAAGTTTTTGCCCTGCATTTACTTAAGATTTGTACTAATGGCTCTAAGCACTGTATCATCATTAATAACAATAATTATTAGATCCATGAATCATTAAAGGAATTGCTTCTGCAGCAGTTCATGCTGTTCCTTCACCTGTAAAAATATTTTCTTCTCTTACACTGCTAAAGGGTGGACTCTGAATCTCCCCATGCTTTGCCATTGCTGGCAATTAGCAGCACTTGCTGATTAAGCAAACCCCTGACACAGCTTTTGGCTGAGCCATCAGAGGAAGTCTGTTCTGGGGTAGAAACCTAGCTAGTAAGGGACCTTCTTTGCTTTGAGATTACTCTTGGTGGCACACTGGCACAGAGAAAGACCTACCTTTTATCAGTATATACACCATATAGCAAAGGGACATATCCTTGCAAGACAACATCTTTCATCATAATTTATCTATTGGGACACAGAAAGAAGCAGCTGGTTACTGTTAACAGTTATACTGAAAGAGGGGGGAAAAAAAAAGCTTTTTGCCACTATTTCAATTACATCCAGTTGCCATTCTGCAGACCTATTGTATATATATTGCACACGTGCAAGTGGTAGGAGACCATTTGTTCTTTACAGGTATTGCACATGTGCAAGTGGTAGGAGATAACTGATCTTCATTGAGTTTCCAGGTAATAGCTTTCATGGTTTCTCTGAAGACAATACTATCACAATGAATTCATTCAGTGAACAACCACAAGACACCTAACATTTTGTAATTAAAAAAATTCCTCCCTCAACCTGCAGGTCTTCACTCCTCTTGAAAAAATCTGGTGAAATATCTTTTGATAGAAATAATGTAGTTTCATACATGTACACCTATATACACACATCCATCCAACATTTAATTCAAGACCACCATTAGTTAAACTCTGCTGGACATTAAAGTAGTGTAAGAGCCAGCTTCAGACTGTAATGAGATGTAAATCCAGATCCTTTTTGTTCGTACTCTGAATTTGTCTTGAGTACTTCAAGGTTCAGTGCTCATTATTCGTAGGATTAATTTGGAAGTATCCCACTAATGGAAAAGTGTATTAATGATTATTATGTCTTATTTCATTTAGGAAAAAAAAAACGGCTAATATTAACCTTAAAAAGTCCAAAGGGACAGAGTTGTTTAAAAGTTGTGATGTGGAGGCCAAAAAGGTATTAGCACCATTAGAAGTATGTAATTCTAAGGGAGCTGAGGATAAAGGCAACCCAGCAGTATGTGTGAAATTCAGCTACAGTTTGAAGACAACTCCCATAGCAACAAACATTACAAGACACAGTTACAAGTTTAAAAAGGAACTTCAGTCTAACAAGAAGCGATGTTACTATTTCCATACATCTACATTGACAGACATGAGCCATGTTCAGCTTTTATTGACCTATAGAGTCCAACATGAATGGATCAAATTGCTTTATAAAAAAACCAATCACTTTCACAAAGTAAATCTCATGCATTATAGGCAGACAAAGGATTCAGAAATGGAAAGACTGGAAACCAGTCATTTGGGGTACCTCATTCATTATCCATATTCAGAAATTTTATCTGAGACTCAACACTTTCCCTGATGCTCTCAAGCAACGGCAGAGAATGGAGATCCTCTCTCTGGGCTCAATGCTGCTGTAACCTCCACAGTTGCACAGCTCTCTCCCCATACCCTTGAAGAGGCAATGAATAGGTGGCATGGTTATGAGTCTCTTGCAAAGTTTGCACAAAATCTGTAAACAAAATTTAATCTGACTGTTTTGAAAAGGCAATAATTGCCAGACTGAATTGGAAAACAGGTTGTTATAATTAATTCACTTGGATGACACTTCAGTCTCTAGGTATGACACAATGACTCCTCATTCAGGAGCATGGATGTGACTATGTCTTCCAGTTCTTTATCTGTTCCTCTATAATTGAGCATGAGAAATGGGCATTGAAAGCCAAATGTCATTCAAACTAATGCCACTGAGAATGAACTAACATCTATCCATGTAGCTGAACTATTGCTGAACCTGCAGATTTATGCAATTCTTGACACTAAGAAGCCCATCAGCATTGTATAATGACATGCAAATGAGTAAGAGTTGTTCTGAATGAGAAACAGTAGGCAAAAAAAGCACTACATATCAAAATATATGTATATATAAAGCTTTTCTATTTTTGGTGAGGGTTCTTAGCTTATCGAGCAAGTTACTTCACATATCTGTGCCTCTCTCCTTCCTTCTTTTTCTGCTTAGGCAAGTAATTCTCACCTGTAACTTAACAAAATACACATACTTAGCTTATGTTTTGATAATTATCAGATAGCAGTACCTACTAAGATAAACAAGACTAACTTAGAAATGATAGACTTGGTCAAAATGAATCTTTACATTTTTATATCAATAGGAGAAGATAATTGCAACTAGTAAGACTCCCTGTTCTCCCTGTCCCTCCTTTTCTGGAACTAAATATTTAAAGACCTCAAAATGCTTTATAGAATGAATTCATATTTTCCATTCTGAAGAATGAGAAACATAAGACTTTACATGAATTGTCTAGTGTCTTATGGTCAATTGTATATTTCAATAATTTTGTTAAAGCATCATATACTTTTTAATTTCTAACTCTCAGCCCTGTACACAGCCCCATGGCTTATATTGCCTTTTAATCCACAATAATGCTTGTACACACTCCCTTTTGTATCCACTTATATTCACACACAAATGTATATTTATACTTTATTTTCTTCCTCTGTCATGTGTACCTGAGGGTAATACTTAGGATTGGTCAGAAAAATATAATTACATCATATGAAACATTTTTAACTTTCAAATATTTAGACAGAAAATTATTTATAACCCTAAAAGCTCCTGACTGTTTTTAATTAAATATTGAAATGTAGTTACAGTAATGTAATATAGTATGTTATATAATATATCACCTGGCCAACAAAAACATCTATGAAAAAATCCTTCCAAGCCCTTTTAAACCTTTACTACATGCCCTTCTTATCAATAGGTGTTGATTATTAATTTTAACTAACATAGTGAAAGGAAAAGCACAGAGCCAAGGCAGCCTGCTATCAGGCTATTTACACTAATGGCTTGGAGGTTACTGTTAGCATGCTCATAGCCCTTTGCTGAACAATCAAATTATTTCAGCATTCATACAGACAGCATTCAAGTAAATTACTGGAGGTGCCCTTTACCACTTGGTGCATGGCCAATTACCAAATGCCATTACATTCAAATACAATGAAATATTTTGGTAGCACAAGGTTAAAGAGAAAATCTATTTGGAATGAATGAAAGGGCAAAAAATGTCACATACAGAAACAGAAAGACAAATTGAATAGTTACATCAGAAGTCAGAGGTCCAAAGTGTAGATGAGTTGGTTTCCCCAGTAAGATTGCTGGCTATAAATTAAATGGCTTATATTCATCTGAGATTCAGGAGAATCTGCACAGTAAAGGGTTTTGAGGTATATGCTAAATGCTTTATGCAGGCTTCTGTGAAGGAGACAGAAGGTTAAGTATTTACTTTTATGTGACATGGTGTTTAATACATGTCAGAGAAAAAACCTTTTCACTTCTAGTGAAAAGCACTGTGCTGTCTCAGTTCAGCCTTTCAATATCTAAGTAATGCCCTTTAAATGTATGGATAGCCTCAGTTTCATGAAACAACTATGGCATGTCAGATTTACAGATTTATGTTCAAATGCTGTGGTCTGTAGGCAAGAACTGCCTTTGAGGAGAAGTTTTCTGTTGCTTCATGTTTCCTTGTCATAAAGAGCATTTTGAAATCTGAACTGAAGTAATTTCAAATTAAAAGGAGTCAAAGGAGTCTGGTTTCCAATTTCCATGAAAAAGAGTCCCAGCCTGAAATATAGGTGTAAGTCTAGAGCACACAATTGAATCTACTACAAAATGGTCACTGTCTTCAACAGAAAGAAATTATTACATGTATAGAAAATACCAGTGGTCACACAGACAGACCTATTGCCTATCAAATCCGAGAAACTCTGACATCAGAAGAGGCTTTCCAGATATGTTCTCCATGATCCATCCACAATTATGGGTAACCACTAGCAAAATAAAAGTAGTGAGCATGTAGTCAGAAACCAACTGTCCAAATTATTAAAAATAGGTAAATCAGGATATCTTATTTCTCTCCACCTATAAAACTTCACTCTGTAGATTTTAACTTTTGTTGTTGTTGTCATCATTTTAGCTGCCTATTCCCCAGCAGTCCCATCTATTTGTCACTTCGTTTTCCTCCAGTTGGTAATTTATGCTTTCCCTTCTGGCTAAAAGTGTCTGATTTAAATTACTTCATGTCCTTGGACGTCCTATTCCTACAATGAACTGAGAAATCTCCATTGCCTTTATTACCCTGGGCACTTTATCTTAACACAAGCATCCCCTGTATCATGGCATCTCAGAAAAGCTTATGCCTATCTAAAATTGCCTTAGCTATACATGTCACCATTCATATTGCCTTTTCTGTTTGTTTCTCCCTTTCAGACTCCTGAAACTACTTTTAAAACTCTACTTCCAAAAGCAGATTAGTTACACAAACACGTGAAAACCTTTCCATATCAATTAAAAAGATTCTGGGGCAGTAGAAGTGTAAGATCAAAAGAGAACATATGTGCTCCAAAAACTTGAGTGCCCAGCAGGAGCTTCAGAAACATCTGTGGAGTACCTATTCCAAGCTCCAGCCATGGGAAGGACTTTTCAATCATTTTTTTTTCAGGTTCACATTTTATCTCTAATTGTGTGCATGAAATGTACTAATTAGAAAACTTCTCCAGCATATGCACAGTATCATACAAAGCCTGTTTATCCTGCAGGCAGTGCTGGGCATTATTTATCCCTGTCAGTACTGAAGGTATGTTTTATTAATATACAGTTAAACAGGAGCCTTCCCTGGAATAAACTTTAATCCTTTGGCAGATACCTGGAAAACCCGTGACCCATGTTAGGAAGTGCTCTGTGTCCAGATTCATTTACTCGACTGAAGGGAGTATGTTTAAGCAATGCCACAGCGCTACTTACCTACAATGCTAACAATTCAATTCACAGGGCTGCTTTCATTCACATCTAGTTCAGTTTGCAGAAACAATGAAAGTAAGCTAACCCCAAATGGTTGAAGTCCTTCACTGTCCATCCTCTAGTTTCTCCTTGAATAACAGCTTGTTATGAGAGAATATTTCTGCATGGAGAAGCGGTTAGAAATATGGAAAAGGGTCTGCACTGGAGATATTCAAAGAAGAATGACATGAGGCCAGTCCAACCTTTCTCTCACAGAATCACAGAATGGTAGGGGCTTGGAAGAGACCTCTGGAGATCATCTAGTCCAACCCCCCCATCCTCCAGCAGGTTGCACAGGAACACATCTAGGTGGATTTTTAGTATCTTCAGAGAAGGAGACTCCACAACCTCTCTGAGCAGCCTGTTCCAGTGACCCTCAAAGGAAAGTTTTTCCTCATGTTCAGATGGAACTTCCAAGCTCAAGATGAGAGCATCCCATCACATAGAAAGTCAAGAAAGGGAGCCAAAAGACCTGCATGATTAAATAGGGAACTGCTGAGCAAACTCAAGAGGAAGAAGAAGGTCTATAAATCATGG
>VYZX01030772.1:106823-124287 GCA_013401335.1 Brachypteracias leptosomus
TGGTCTAGGTGATCCTGCTCTGGTGGGGGGATTGGACTAGATGATCTTTCGAGGTCCCTTCCAATCCCTAACATTCCATGATTCCATGATTCCTTGATTCTTATGTTCCAGCTTGTGCTCATTGTCCCTTGTCCTCTTGTTGGGCACCACTGAAGAGAGTCTGGCCCCATCCTCTTGATACTCACCCTTTAGATATTGATACAATCCCCCCTCAGTCTTCTCTTCTCCAGGCTAAACAGACCCAGCTCTCTCAGACTTTCCTTGAAAGAGAGATGCTCCAGTCCCTTCATCTTCTTCATAACCCTCCACTGGCCTCTCTCCAATAGTTCCTCATCTGTCTTGAACTCAGGAGCCCAGAACTAGACACAGTACTCCAACTAAACATGTAATAAGAGTATGGTTTATCAAGTAAATCCTGCTTATTAATGCATCACTTCACAGAGCAAGCCAAAGCTTTTTATTTAAGCCTTGTCCCCATAAGAGTGGCTCTCATAGAGAGTCAAGGAAAGTATTCAGTAACATGAGTGAGTAAAGGAGTGCAAAAAGGTTAGTATATGAAAGATCTGGGATGGATCTCAGTTTCAGATACACTAAGTCTGCCATATGTGCCATCATCTGAACTGACTGACAGGTCTCTCAGCAGCCAGTCTGCCAAGCCATGAAGAAACTGAAACAAAAATACTACCTTGTATAGAGCCATCAGATGCATAGGCAAAAAGGATTAAAACAGAAGACAAGTGTTTCAAAAGCCCCATAATCTGTGCTCCTAAATCCTTTATATGCTGTCTACACTTAGCCCATATTTAAAGCTAAACTATAGCAGTTGTTCTATTACCCGATGACGCCTCCCTAGCAGAGAACAGGAATCAGGAACAGGAGAGGAGACCCATGGGTTGAAATGAAAACAGATTTAATGAAACAGTAAAACCAATATCAATGCCAATATAAAACATACACAGTTATATTCAGCCCAGCAAACATACAACAGTCACAGTAACAGGGAAAGCAGTCCTCAGGAGCAATGATAAGTGAACACCTCCAGGGATGGGGACAAAGAAAAGGAGCACAAACATGAGAAGTCCAAGCAAAAAGCCCTCCTATATTTGGCAAACTTCTCCCTTATATAATGAGTGTGACATTTATGGTACGGGATACACCTGTAGCCAACTTGGGTCAATTGCCCTGGGTGACTTAACACTGCTAATGGCCTGAAGATCATGGCTGGCCTAGGATTCTGTCCCAGCAAAACCAGGACATATGCTTTTGACAATCTCCCCCAAAAGACATTTCATATTTCTAGAAGCATATTTATGTATGTCTATAGGTTTGATAAAGCTTTTAAGAGCATAGGCACAGCTAATATTTTGGAAGTAGAACTGAAGAAAATAAAATTAAAAGGAAAATTATTAACATCATCCCTGCCTTTCTAGATGGAAGAAGAAAGAAAGCCAGTGCAATGCAAACTGTGCATTTCTGAGAATTTCTCTCTCCCCATCTACTGTAATCAAAGCTATTTGTGCATAAGGCTAGGCTTCGTCCATCTCATACAGAAGTCAGGGCTTATTGTTCTTAATGTCTACACACTAAAGATTCACACTGAAGTCCAGAATCAAGCAGAAGACTGTTGGTGAGATGCAGAGCTGTTATTAAGGGTTCCTGAGCTGTTCACCATACCTCTAACCCATCATCCTTCCTCAGGGATGGAAATCAGGAATAGTCTCCTGAACTCAGGGAAACAGCAGGACAGTTAAGGCTAGAGCAAGGGCATGGAGAATCAGACTTCTCTTTCAAAAAGCTGTTCTGGAGAGACAGCAACCCTGAACTGTAGCAGGTAAGGTGACAAAGTACAAAATCTTCAACAGTAGAGGGAACAAAGGAAACAACAGACAAAGCACACTTCTCTCTCTGTAAAATTACCAATTTTTTAAACTTTCTCTTATAAGAAAAAGATCTGTCAAAGCTCGAATTAAAAAAATAAAAAGTTAAAAAAGCAGCATTTTTTGCTTTTACAAAAACCAGTTATTTGCTTCGACTGGATTTTAGCTTCCTTCCTTTGTTTTAGTTTCTGTTACAAAACAATTGAAAAGGGTGGAGAAAGNCCAGCTTGTGCTCATTGTCCCTTGTCCTCTTGTTGGGCACCACTGAAGAGAGTCTGGCCCCATCCTCTTGATACTCACCCTTTAGATATTGATACAATCCCCCCTCAGTCTTCTCTTCTCCAGGCTAAACAGACCCAGCTCTCTCAGACTTTCCTTGAAAGAGAGATGCTCCAGTCCCTTCATCTTCTTCATACCCCTCCACTGGCCTCTCTCCAATAGTTCCTCATCTGTCTTGAACTCAGGAGCCCAGAACTAGACACAGTACTCCAACTAAACATGTAATAAGAGTATGGTTTATCAAGTAAATCCTGCTTATTAATGCATCACTTCACAGAGCAAGCCAAAGCTTTTTATTTAAGCCTTGTCCCCATAAGAGTGGCTCTCATAGAGAGTCAAGGAAAGTATTCAGTAACATGAGTGAGTAAAGGAGTGCAAAAAGGTTAGTATATGAAAGATCTGGGATGGATCTCAGTTTCAGATACACTAAGTCTGCCATATGTGCCATCATCTGAACTGACTGACAGGTCTCTCAGCAGCCAGTCTGCCAAGCCATGAAGAAACTGAAACAAAAATACTACCTTGTATAGAGCCATCAGATGCATAGGCAAAAAGGATTAAAACAGAAGACAAGTGTTTCAAAAGCCCCATAATCTGTGCTCCTAAATCCTTTATATGCTGTCTACACTTAGCCCATATTTAAAGCTAAACTATAGCAGTTGTTCTATTACCCGATGACGCCTCCCTAGCAGAGAACAGGAATCAGGAACAGGAGAGGAGACCCATGGGTTGAAATGAAAACAGATTTAATGAAACAGTAAAACCAATATCAATGCCAATATAAAACATACACAGTTATATTCAGCCCAGCAAACATACAACAGTCACAGTAACAGGGAAAGCAGTCCTCAGGAGCAATGATAAGTGAACACCTCCAGGGATGGGGACAAAGAAAAGGAGCACAAACATGAGAAGTCCAAGCAAAAAGCCCTCCTATATTTGGCAAACTTCTCCCTTATATAATGAGTGTGACATTTATGGTACGGGATACACCTGTAGCCAACTTGGGTCAATTGCCCTGGGTGACTTAACACTGCTAATGGCCTGAAGATCATGGCTGGCCTAGGATTCTGTCCCAGCAAAACCAGGACATATGCTTTTGACAATCTCCCCCAAAAGACATTTCATATTTCTAGAAGCATATTTATGTATGTCTATAGGTTTGAT
Organism: Brachypteracias leptosomus; assembly: GCA_013401335.1. Taxonomy (NCBI): domain Eukaryota; kingdom Metazoa; phylum Chordata; class Aves; order Coraciiformes; family Brachypteraciidae; genus Brachypteracias; species Brachypteracias leptosomus. The sequence continues at coordinate 110,147 of VYZX01030772.1, forward strand.
AAAGCTTTTAAGAGCATAGGCACAGCTAATATTTTGGAAGTAGAACTGAAGAAAATAAAATTAAAAGGAAAATTATTAACATCATCCCTGCCTTTCTAGATGGAAGAAGAAAGAAAGCCAGTGCAATGCAAACTGTGCATTTCTGAGAATTTCTCTCTCCCCATCTACTGTAATCAAAGCTATTTGTGCATAAGGCTAGGCTTCGTCCATCTCATACAGAAGTCAGGGCTTATTGTTCTTAATGTCTACACACTAAAGATTCACACTGAAGTCCAGAATCAAGCAGAAGACTGTTGGTGAGATGCAGAGCTGTTATTAAGGGTTCCTGAGCTGTTCACCATACCTCTAACCCATCATCCTTCCTCAGGGATGGAAATCAGGAATAGTCTCCTGAACTCAGGGAAACAGCAGGACAGTTAAGGCTAGAGCAAGGGCATGGAGAATCAGACTTCTCTTTCAAAAAGCTGTTCTGGAGAGACAGCAACCCTGAACTGTAGCAGGTAAGGTGACAAAGTACAAAATCTTCAACAGTAGAGGGAACAAAGGAAACAACAGACAAAGCACACTTCTCTCTCTGTAAAATTACCAATTTTTTAAACTTTCTCTTATAAGAAAAAGATCTGTCAAAGCTCGAATTAAAAAAATAAAAAGTTAAAAAAGCAGCATTTTTTGCTTTTACAAAAACCAGTTATTTGCTTCGACTGGATTTTAGCTTCCTTCCTTTGTTTTAGTTTCTGTTACAAAACAATTGAAAAGGGTGGAGAAAGCACCTGTAAGTGAATCAGAGCTTTCAACCAAAAATCAAAACCAGAGATATAACAGTTTCCTTACATATACAGCAGTCATTAAAGGGAAAAGAGAGTTTCATTACAGGAAGACAGCTGATTTTGTTTTTACTCAGAGTTAATTTTTTCAAATAGTAAAACTTGTCGTCTTTGCTAGATCAAATAAGAGACATCTGTTAATACATCTTTTCTGTAGCTATTCAAACCTGAATCCATTGGAGCCAGCAAGAATTCAAGAAGAAAGGAGTTCAGTATAAATGTCTGTCTTTTCATTCCATACTCCCTGTTGATATTTCTGCTCATTATATATAATAGTTCTCTCTAACCTTTGCATAGATTTCAACAATTTCAGAGGAGTATTTGTCTGTATTTTTAACTGGGGAGAGGGATCATCATGCATGGGGGAACATCTCTTTAAGTAACCAGGAAAACAAATGCACCTAGCTTAATTGCTCAGTTAATCGATGGGAATATAAACTGTAATTGTTGCACAGAAATTCTAATCATTTCCCTTGTTTCTTTCTGTCCTTAATAATAAGGGCAGCTGAACAATCTGACAAGCCCTGAGTGTATTAACTGATGCTCTTAGAAGTCCAAGGATCCAATGGCTGTGGTGCAGATAACTGGATCATTAGACCCTATTTTTATACTGTGTCACATAAACCTACAGGGCTCCTATTGAGAGATCACTTCAGCTCCCTGTGCATTTATTTATACATTAATTATGGGAGCAAAATGGGAGTAAAATATCTCACGAGGGTTCATTGAAACTTACTTTATCAGTGTTTAGAAAACCACTTGAGACATGCAGATGAAAGCATATACATTAAGTGTGTAAATAGTTATTATTTTTATAACGATTTGCAAGAACTGATTTCCCACTGCCTCTTCTATTACACTTGTATTTCAGCTGCTTTGCTAATGATCCTCAGCAGATGCAGCCTCAGCCTGGCTGCCTGGTTCCCATGTGCACCAGGAGAGACGCTTAAATACTGGCCATTTTTCCATGGCCACTAGGAGCAGTTCTTTTCTTGATGAGTCATATTACTGCCATGGAGCTAGATGTTTAATGTTATTTTTGTAATCTTTCTGCCAACCACTGATTGACAGCAACAAGGGTTGCGTTCAAATTTAAAGAGATCACTAATAAAATGCCAGCTGGAACATCTGCTCAGAAACCCAGGGAAAGCAAAACTCAGTTTTCTGTCTTGACTTTCTCTTAGGCAAGTGAATCAATTGGCTTAACAATATTATCTCAAAAAGTGGAAAGCAAGCAAGCAAAAAAAAAAAAAAAAAGCAGGGGTGAAGATAAAGAGAGCAATGTACATCTAATTCCTGAAGTACAATAAACATCAGGCAACCCTTCCCACCCAGGCAGGCATTTGCCCAGCCCAGGGCTTTCACCCTGCAACAACACTGCAGCCCTAGGCAGCTATACTGACAGCTCTCTTCTTTCTGCAGCTCTTGTAGGTGTGGAGAGCTCAGGGTAAAGGCATTTTTGGGCACCCATATTAGGACTGTGCAGGGGAGAGCAAATAATGGACAGAGATAGGTGTATTTAATCCTTCCTAAGATTGTTTTATCTGCCCTGATTCTGAAACTTTTAGAGGTTGTTGGCTCTTTCTCATTCTTTCACACTTCCTTTAAAGTTCCCACAGTACTCAATATTACCAAGCTCATTCCATACGGTATCCCAAGAATTAGTTGAGTCTGATGTCTGGTCCATCATGGCTCAAGTTGCATTTGAACTAGTGAACTGGAAGTCAAAGGCTTGGTTTTTAGGCATTACTAGTCTTTTGAGTCATCCTGGTTTATTATGGAAAATAGCTATTCATTGTCACTATAAATGTTCTGATGCATAATCAAGGAAAAGTAATCCTGGCAGATGATCTGGGGCTGTCTAGGTACAGATAAACACCACACAAGATTATGAAACTCCCTGTGCTGTAACCTTTAGTATTATGAAAGAATTATTCAAAACTGTATTAGTACTCCAATTGTCCTGGTTTGAGTTAGAACAGAACTAATTCTGTTCAGTGATTTTACTTTTCAGCTCAGTCACTTCTAAGTAACTGCACTTTCTGAAGTTAACAGCATATTTTCAGTGTGTGCTTCTAGCAGTGATAACACTCGCTTCTACTTGCTCCTGTGCAGAGCAAGGTCACTGATAAATCTTGTGTATCATGTTTGGGGGTGAAGAAAGTAAAAGGCTGCACCTGCAGGGAGGAGCGGACAGGACAGGTGATCCTAAACTGACCAACAAGGTATTCCATCCCATATATGTCATATTCAGTATAAAGCTGAGGGATCATGAGAGTCAAGCTCTCTTCAACAATGGCTGGTGTCCAAGGAAGACTCTGTCCATTCTACTTTTGATCCTGATCCATGTGTTCCTGATGTAATTGCTATCAAAGGGATTAGATTCAATATTGATTTTTTATATATTTTTACAGGTATATTCCATATTATTATTATTATTTTAATAAAAGTTGTTTCCGTTTTCTTTTCCAATCCATGAGTATTTCTCCCTTATTCTCTTTCCCTTCAGGAATGGAGAGGGGTTAATAGGGAGCATTTGTCATTCATCTAGTGGCCACCCAGCTCTAAACCTTAACATCAATAAATAAGAAAATGGGACTCACCTAAGCATTAACTGTTGCCAAGAGAATACATTAAAGATATTGAAGAGCTTAAGCATTCTGAAATTACTGAGAAATACTATGCCTTTCTGGACCAGTATTCTTCAGAATAAAGAGGCTAAGGGGTTATTTCTTAGCACAGAAAAAAAATCATAAGGAAAGAATATTATTTGAGCAAATGCTATCTTGTACTAATAGGAGCCTTTTTAGTGTTTAAAATTTTGTTTTGTACAGGCGCTAAACCTTTTTAGGGGTCTTATTTGCTTTTCTAGAGAGTAGCCAGAAGACATTTAGTGAAGTTTAACTCCAATCATCCTTAATTTAGGTCTGAGACAGAAAATCACCAACAAAAATTACTGAAGATCAGGATTCTATCAAAATTAAAATCTCATTCTGAGTTGAAATTTCAGCCTATTTTTTTTTCATTTATTTACATTTATTTATTTGTGCTTAATATGCCTGGGTTTGATTTGTGGTGGATCTTTACGCATAAAAAGCCTGATTTTCACAAGTGTCCAGAAGTCCAGCTGGGCTCCAACAGAGGTGCAGTATTCATCCTTCTGAAACAAGCACTTATTTGAATGAATTGTGTGTCATTGCTTCTGTTTCTACATTCTGAATAACCTCACCACCACGGTTAAACCCTGGTGCCCTGAAGGTTGTGCCATGTTACTGGAAAGGTAATTTACCCTGGATTAGGAAAAAACAGTCTTCTATTTCACCTGTGACCCTTCTGTCACAACATGTTAGTACTGGCTGTGCAGGGTAAGGGAGTGTGCGGGGCCAGAGGCTGAGCAGGTGACTCGCAGCTGCGCCTGTGGGCAGAAACAAGCCTGAATTCATATCAGCAAAGGAGCCTCAGCACATTTAGTCCCTGCCATTGTGCTGAAAATCTATACCCTTAATTTTTTGCTTCTGCTGAACAGTTATAAAACAGGAGCGTGAAACAGATGGGAAATCAGTTACCCTTTTAACACACTCCAGTGGAAACTCGCAGGCTAGTGTTTCAGATCTGAATTATATATTGAAATTAAACAGTAAGAACAAAATAACGGCTTTAAATGCAGCAAAATACAAAGAAAATTATGTATCTAACCATTTCTTCTCTCCACAATGCTACCACTGTCACCTGACTGGGAGGTGGATAATATGCTCAAATATTACAGTGACGAACAGGAGGCGAAACCTGTAAAGGGTGGAAAAAATGAACTGTAGTGCTCCCAAAAATGTGCACGCAACTCCTGCCCAGTTCAATAGAAGGTTTTATGGACTATGAGAAATTGGTGAGGGGATCTCAGTCCAACTTCTAGGAGACCAAATATCCTCATGGCAGAGCCCATGGCATCATTTGGAACTATTAGGACCAAGATGAAAGAATGAACTTTTCATTACTTCAGTATTTCTTCTGCTTCAAGAGTAAGACTAGTGGAAGAAAGCCAGTGTCTCTGCTGTTTACCATGTTTACCTGTATCCATGCTGCCTGTACCATGGGTACCCAGTAGCAGAACTAGTATGATGTCTTGGGTCTGTTAACTTCTGTGTCATGTTCCAAGAAAGCCATCTCAAAAGTTTTCAAAATATAAATGCTCACTCCTTGTTCACTTCCCAAGGGCTGAATATTTGCAGCTCTCACTGAAACCAAGCCTTCACCACATTTTCCTATTTGGATGAATCTTAGCTTTAATCTAATTGCATATCACTTCCCAGTATTACATCTCACTTTGCAAAATGGAGACCTTGAGGAACTTTCAACTGTTTTAAAAGGCACACGCTTTAGGTTTTAAGAAATATAGAACTACTGAAATAATTAGAGCTACATTGATAGACCAAATAATAAAATTCAGTCTTCAGTTTCACCCATGCTAAATACAGTTTTCATGAAAATTCAACAAACATGAAATTGATACTATTTTGCAGAAATATTATGAAGCTACTTTCATGGCCAATGTTTCACCCAGTTCTGCTTTCAGAAAACCAATGCATTGCTAAAAAGGTGTCTAAGGGGACTCAAGAAAATGGTGGATTTTATTCCTCTTAAAAATAAGGGAGGGGAACCCCTCTATAAAATGTTGATACTTCTGCATTCAAGCAGAATCATTTTCACTGCTTCTTATCCCAGTGAACTTCCCATATCCCTTTTATTTACTTTAATCTTATACAATTTGTGAATAATAACCCTGTGATTACTAATAATTCTCTGAAAACAATTACTAGCTTGGTAATCTACATAGGAATCTGCAAATCTGATTATCTAAAAAATGAAATTATTTAGCAAAGTCATCAGATAGGTTTTCCAACTTTAACCTAAAGCCACATCTTTTCCTCCCCTACAGAAAGAGAATTTCAAACATTTCTCCTTTTTTTATCCTGAAGTGACATCTTCAAAAGGTACCTAACTCATGTCATGTACCATTCAAGTCTTGATCTCATGCCTGTTAAAGTTAATACTTGTCATACTAGTGATTTCAATGAGACTTACCTTTGAATATTAATCTAGAATGATTGTTACTAGCTATTTTTTACCACTTCATTAAAAAGCATAAAACAGTATGTTGCTAAAAATAGCATTAAATACAAAATAAATTTGATTTCCCCAGTACTACCATCAAAAAGCCCCCTATAAACTATCAGTCATTACACACAAATAAGTCAGATATTCATCTCCATTTATCACATTCATTGCCCTCAAATAGAGAAAGAGAAAAGGAGAGAGAGGTGATGTCTTCGATGATATCTGGGCTTTCTGCAAATTCCCTGCTTTCAACACTTAAATAATTGAGCTCTGTGTCCCAGACCTCATGAAAATCTCCTATTAAAGTTCATTAGATATTTTGCCATGGACATGCCATGTATCTGAAACTACATAGCTGTAGGTGAGGAAGCTATGGTTCATTAGTCTTCAAAAGAGCCCAGAGGCACTGAAGTCATTGGGAAATTTGCGATCAAATTCAAGTGGGCAGCTTTGTCCCAACAGTTTCATAAAGCTCCTTGCAGAAATAGGGCCTATTACAGCTTAACAAGAGTAATTTACATGCAACTAATTCGTAATCATGTGGCACACTATCTTCTAGTTTATCAGGCACTTCCTCCCCTAATAGGATTTTCCCCTCAGTTTAAACAGAGGCAAAATGAATATTTCATTAACTTCTTTTTTTAAATGATGGCTATTTTTAGGCAAAGAAAACTGAATTTTCATCTATGGAGCCCAGACAATTGAGTCATCTGACAATTTCAGGAGAAAAAGTGCTGAACTAATGCTATGCAGCAAATTATTCAGCTGAGTCTTTATGTATTTGCAGGTGCCAGGACCACAAAATATAGAGTGCGGCATTTGGATTAAAAGATTCTTGTTCTCTTTAAATCATTGCTATGAGGGCCTATTGTCTGTTTACTACCAGGAGTCTGCCTATGAGTAGCATCCATTTCCATCTTCCTTTAAACCTGTCTTGTTGACTCCTTGCACTGACAGAGGACAAACATATTTAGAACCTGAATAAATGTAAGAAGGGGTCAGGAAAAACACTGAGCAGTGACGGAAATTTTAATGGGAATAATTAATTACTTTCATGTATCTACCAAATATGTATTTCAGCTCTTGTTTACACTACTCAGTTCCCTGTCACCTGAGCTTTAAATTAAAAACATTTCAGCTTTGCCTGATGTACTTTACCATAACACTCAGTCACCATGACAACTATGTTAATTATTGTAATGCTTTTAACTTTTAATGATGGGCAGGAAAAGCTTCGTCTGCTTTATACAATTTATTTAATCCTTCTGCTATTCAGTTTTGTAGCCAGTGAATCAAATCTTTGGAGCCATTTTCATTTCAGGCCAGCTCCACTGCAATGACCCTGGTTCCATAAGAAATTAATTTCCATCCTTAGTTTTCAATGATGTGCAAAAATAAAGCAAAAATATTGCAAAGTAGGAGACATACAGTAAGTGCATTTAGCTACTAGATACCCCTTTTGTTATTCTATATGAATAGAATAGATATTCCAGGTTTAAGCAGTACTATGATGCCGTGGCTTTGATTCAGAGACAGCTCACATGGTGAGCAGCATCAGGATGGGTCACTGTTTTTCTTGTGATCACTGATGCAGAACGTTTCCATGCTCTACTCTAGGTAGGATGAGGAAAAGAAGAGAAAAGATCAAAAAAAGATATCAGTGTTTGCATTAAATAATCCAGTTCTGTTTTAATTTGCTGGTTTATGTATACCTACTATTAGCTAGTGACTTCTTGGTGACAAGCACTCCTTTGGACAGGCTGCAGTCTTGACCTCTAGTAGCATTTGTAATGTGTGAAAAGATCGCTATTAGACCAAGTATTCTCCAGGGAAATATTTCATATGTTGCTGCTTTAGCTCATACTCTATGGCAAGCTACACTATAAATTTCATGTTACATATGTAAGGACACAACATGACTCCCATAAGTAACCTCACACACTCAGCTGCTTATTTGTTGTTACACATAAACTGCAGCCTGAGAACTATTGATGAGAAAACTTATAAATCTAGTAATTGACAGGACCAATTCAGGAAAAGTGGAACTCCTCAATTTTTTTCATTGAGAGTCCTGTTCCCTCCACTGCATACAGGAGTTTTTTAGCAACATACAGCTTGTATGGAGTAGTCGCCATTTTTACTCCTGTGCCCATAACACAGACTCTTCTCGTGCACTCATTCACAAGGCATCTCTTTAAACCAGTCTCAAAATGACTACAGAGAAAATGATTCTTCAATATCAATGTTTTTGCTGTAAGACCATGCAAAATTAACTTTGAGGTGATAGTGGAGGAGTAGATCAGAGCCAAAACAGGAAAAGCAGCACAGAAAAAATTATGTAAGTGTCTAATCTTTGTAAACAAAAATCATCCAAAGTAATTATTTTTCTACTGGTTTCTTCCCGTCAGAAAGAGTGGTTTAATAAAAAGACCTGTAGCCAAAATAAAAGCTTTTACAGGATCACCCAACCACTGCCTGTGCTTGGTTTTCTGTGGTGAAAACGTGCACGAACAGTTTAATGTGCCTCTCACAGACCATTTGTGTTTAATGTACCTTTGAAACATACTAGACAATTCATTCATAAAGTCAACTCATTCATGTGGACTTTCTTCTGGGTCTTTCATTACCTCAATTCAGTACATCTTAATGCACAAATGTGTGACACTTCCATTTAAAACTGAATCCTTTTTGATTCACCAAACTCAGGTTGCATTTTTACCTTAAAATAGAGATAGCTTTCAGTTCACTGCCTTCATGCAAGTATACTTCATTATTTCAAGATACTGGACTTCATGGGTTCAAGACATTGGTTTTTACTTTGCTCTCCATGGAATGCCCACCTATATCCAGTTGCGTAGTAGCAGCCAGTAAAGGGATTTCCTGCACACTTACTGTTCTTTAATGAACTTTAAATCTCTTAATTTCCATCAGAATACTGCCCTATCTCATGGACCATGCCATTAAAAATGTTCACCTCTCCACATTTCAGTCTCTGAATATCGAGAGCGCGCCAAATCTGTGAAGTAGGATACAAGCATGAAGAAAGACAAAAGCACTCTCCTTGGGGGGGGGGGAATGGAATCCAGAAATCAGGTTTGATGAAGTGAGGGAAAAACTGCTTTGTCAAGATACCTATTTGTAGATCAGTAAAGACTTTCATTTACCCTTGGATAGATTCTTGAGTTCTCTGTTTACCCAGCACCCAGGAGGTTCTCAAATGCATACCTGCAAGCTGGCAGAAGCAGGCATGTACAGGATGTTTCCACAGTGCTCTTTTATATAATAAATTCTAACAATAAGCTTCCTGTTAATCAAGATTTCATTATCTCAGAAGTCATACAGAATCGCCATCATTCTAGACACCAGAGAGATTACTGATGGCAGGGGATGTGAGTGGGAAGGATAGGGAAAAAACCGCTAGAATAAAACAGAACAAACTTTGCAAGCCAGACGTATTTGGCAACTGTACATTTGTGCTTTTAATATTTGTTAGGAACACAGTTCAGCCTTCTACTAAATGCTGGCAGTTTGGTATGTGGAGTCTCATAACAGCTTTAGTCATGCAACAAGTTTAGACTCATGACTTCTGTTGCTCATTTTGGTTTGCTTTAACAGCAGTGTAAAGAAGGTATATAGCCTTAAAGATATTCCTCTCCTTTCACTGTCTCTGTAGTTTTCCTTTGTTAGGAAAGTCCAAGAACTGGTGTGATTCATCAGGTGTTGAGTTCTTTTTGTGTGTTGTGCCCTTCAAATCATTGTTGCATTTACACTTGACAGGGAATTAGGTGGTGCAAAGTTGACTGCTGGTGATAAGTCCTCTTATGTTACAGGAATCCACATCTGCTAAAATCTTTATTAACCAGCACCATTACCACTACTAGTTCTTTTCCTCCATTGTCTGCCATATATTTTTGCACCTTGGGAAGTCATCAACATGATTCCAATTCCCTCTCAAAGTACAAGCAAGAAACCAGTTTGGATGGACAATGAAAAGCTGGACAAGCATTCTGCTAAATCAAAGGTGCCACTAGTGCATGATGTTGAAAAGCAGAAAAAGGTTAACTATGATTATATTTGCCCTAATGTGGAGAACTACGATAACTCAAGAAGAAAATTTCAGGACAAAACTTACTTTTATGTCAGTATTTTAGAAAAGGAAAGGGAAGGGAACAAAAAATAAAAATAAGATAAAAGCTTTGGTCTTATTGTTGAAAGTAGATGAATAAGTGTCTTACAGTATGAGGCTGGACATTGCAAAACTAAGTTATTTGAAACAAAAACCATGTGCCTCGTGAGAACAGTTCATGAAGGGAGTATTTGATTCTATTAAAAAAGCATTGATGATAATGACTTCAGGCATCACATAGCTTTTAGGCCAGAACAAAGTAGCAAAATAGTCACCTAGTAAATTAAGAGGTATACAATAAATAGTTGACAGTGAAGTCTGTGAACAAGATATACAGTATATTTTGAGAAAAGATAACCTTCCAAACTTTTGTGCCTTTGTGCCTCCCACCCCCAGCCTCACCACCATTTTCAGACCGAATCCAGCTGTGTAAAGTGTACTTAGTAAAGTGAGGTTTTGGAATTCAGTTGTCCAGTTTTGGATTCATTCTTTTAGTGGGAAACTGCAATTGAGACAATTATGAAAGACATGCAAAATGCTGCATCTGCAGGTCAGATACCTGGCATTGAGCATGACCTAACTCATTCAGATGTTTTCTGTCTATGTCACTGGATGCTAGAGTGGAAAAGAGAGTCCTTTCAGTGGATGCTAACAGATCATCTCCAAACCCAAAACTTTCTAGAGGAGAGACTGGACTCAGTCAAAGTTCAAGCAGCTACTGGTGGATGAAAGAAATTGCTTCCCAGGAAGATATCTACCATACCTCCTTGAAGGAAAGGTGGAGTAGAAGTTGAGGAGCTACTCACCATGCAACTCTCTTGGTTCACACAGGCCCCTGAGATGAGTCTGTACCCATCTGCCAGCAGTGGCTGCACTAGTGCAGGGAGACAACCTCAGTGTGGACATAGTTCATAGCCTGTTTTATCAGGCCTGTAGGAGAGAGATGCCAGCAACCAGCTTCATTCAAAGCAGGCAAATGAGGCATGACCAAACCCTAAGTAGGGCACGCAATTAGAAATGCAAGATTGAGTGGAACAAGCAGCACTATAATGAATGGTGGATGCAACACTTGTGCATGGCTTTTAAACTCAAGTCCAGGTACAGGCAGCATTTGCTAAGGCAACGCAAATACAGCTTCCAACACCATCTAGAGTTCACAGAGTAGCCGTCCTAAGTTATTTTTATTCCACATCAATTTCATTCTACATTGACACTACATTTTTTCAAAGCTGCAGTTTTATGATTCATCTTCATCTAGATTGAATGTTATAATAACAAATCTTTTAAATTAGTACAATTTGTTTGCACTTAAGAAGTGGGAACAGTCATGTGAAGGAATCTACCAGCACAGTATGAGATTTTTCCTACATTCACGCCAATTCAAACAGCTGTATCAGTTCTGTGCTACCCATTAACATTTTAAATGTCAGAAGATATCATTTGCTGACATACAGAGAATATATAATTAAACATCTGGCTAGTAAAAGAAACAGCTCACTGAAGAACATGTTGAGAGTAAACTGCTAATAAATACATTTGGAGGCATACAGTAGTATATTAACTCATTTATGTGATCCAGAGGGAACTATTATTTGCCATAACAAGATACCTCTGGTGCTTTTTGTTTGTTTTAATTTACCTGGCACATTATTGCAATCAAGTGGCATTAAGGAGAACTTCAGAATATAAATTCCTGACCAATTAAATTACGTTTAAATCACGAACTTAACAACACATTTTTTCAAATTCTGTCTGCAGTGCCCCAGCACAACAAGCTGGAAAGGAAAAAAAAAAATTCCCTTTCATATGGTTTCTGCTGGGAAACTTTGAGTACGATTATTAGGGTCTGTGGGGAGGCATGGAAATAAATGATATAATGAAATCCACCTATTTATTATGAGCAGAGAAATGAAAATAAGTAATTAATTTTTTTACACTGAGGAATAATGTCATGCAAATAGCTATTTCATTTGCAGTGTTTTCAATTAGAAACTCAGCATTTACCCTCAGATATTTTACTACACCTAAAGGGGCTGCTCTCAGACACTGTAAGGGCAGAGGAGCATATGACATAAGTAAGCATATTTTTATATTCTAGATAGCTGGAAAAAGTTGGTGTAGTATTTAATTCTGCAAAATATTAAGAACGTATGCTTACATTTAAAATTTATAAACATGCGAAAACCCCTCTGTTCAGCAATGCACTGATCCTTAAGCACTTTTGAAAGTCTTTCAGACACATAGTTGCTCTCTTAATCTGAACACTACGTGTGCTCTCCAGCAGTAAGCCAGGCCCCACCTTACTGAAAGAGCAAACATACCCTGTCAATACAAACCAACTTTGATACTGAAGAGGAAAGTCCTCAACAGACAACCAAAATTAAACATTATTTCCTGCTACAAATGCGGAATACAAATCATGGCTGAGTATTGCTGTAATTCACAGTCAGCCAGAGCAGAACAGCACAATGTACCTGAGGTAGGCATCAACACCAGAAACTGATCATTTCTCAATGATCTTCCACTCAAAAAATGATAAAAGTGAGATTGTGGCACTTTCCATTTCCCATACTTATGTACCATGGAAACACCTGCAATTTAAATAAAATTTTTACTAATATATTTTTCCTGTTCTCAGTCTACGTTTAAGAATCTGCCCATGTCAGCCGATATTTCTAAATATTAGTGACATTTTCTAACACAGTTCCATTCAAAATGATTAACTGCAAAGTATCTTAGAAGTATGTTACAGATACGAGCAGTAAGTTACCTGTTAAACGCTGGTATTTAAAAAGAATTATAAACAATGATAAACAATGAATTGGATTTTATAAGCTATCTCAATACAAAATGTCACTGAAATGTCCTTGATTTTTCTCTTTTTTTGCTAGCTATAGATATTTAGGAATATTCCCCTGTCTTTCCTTCTGATTGTCACAGAATTAAATCCTTCAAACAAAAGCAGCATGACTTGTAAAACATTGATTATTATTCACAAGAAAATTGTCCCCTCACACAGTATGTATCCATTTTTTGATGTGTAAATGGGGAGCTTTTGAGGTTTAAATATCACTGTGGAAAGACAGGAACTTAAGTATCTTTAAATTAGCTGTCAGTGTTTCCAAATTCTCTGCAACTTGGTCCTTGCAGAAGCATTTGCACATGTTTAAACCAACAGCAAACCCAACAGATCAGGCTTGCCCAGTGCTCTCCAGCAGAACTCTGAAGGGTAAGACAGTGAATAACCATGCTGTACACATCTGCCACATCAGTGCTGTGTCCTGCTGAAATAGCTTTCTTTTGATGTAGTTAGAACAAGCCAAAAGAGGCAAAACATAGGAGAAAGTGTCAGAAACCTTCATTGAAAAGTGAAACACAGAGAAGATTATATATAAAAATGACACTAATAAAAACCGAGTTTCAAATATGTTAAGCATCAGAGGACATTTGCAATCACTGCTATGCTACAAAATACATGGCTCAGTTTCATCTCACTTTGAAATACAGCTTCCTTTGTGTTTCCTGACATTGCTGCAAACTTTATTGTTCATACAGCAGATTGTGTTGATCTGAAGAAACCAAAAGCATCCTGGAATAAGTGGTCATAGCTAAAGAAAGCTGTCACATGAAAGCAGTCATCCAAAAAAAAAGATTTCAAGATACATACTCTTTTGTCCTTTCCTGTACAGTCTCAGCTGAAGTTATAACCATGAAAGCAAGCAGGGTGGAGAGTCCTGGCAGTCTGGTGAAGTCCCCACTGACTGGAAAAGAGGAAACATAACCCCCACTTTCAAGAAGGGAAAGAGGGAGGAGCTGGGGAACTATAGACCAGTCAGTCTCACCTCCGTGCCTGGTAAGATCATAGAGCAGATCCTTCTGGAGGCACCGCTGAGGCAGAAGAATAATGACGAGGTGACTGGGTACAATCAACATGGCTTCACCAAGGGCAAATCACGCCTGACAAACCTGGTGGCCTTCTATGAGAAGGTCACAACATTAATAGACAGAGGAAGAGCAACTGACGCCATTTACCTGGACCTGAGCAAAGCCTTTGACACTGTCCCGCACGACATCCTGGT
>VYZX01030772.1:129106-140560 GCA_013401335.1 Brachypteracias leptosomus
ATTAAGAGCAGAATACATGCTCATCAAGGTAAATATAAAAATGAATCACCGTTCAGGAAAGCCTTGGGGAGAGGGGTTTTTTGTTTGTTTTTTTCACTATGGTCTTTTAAGCACTTGCTTCATAAGAATTTGGTCAAAATTGGTTTTAGTTGTGCAAAGTAAGGGTCATCTATGCAACCACTTGATGAAATCAGGGAGAAATGATATGAAGGCCTGACTTTGTACACATTATACATATATTATAATATAATAAATTGGCTTTAATATAATTTATTATGTACATAAGAAATATTAGTTATGCATATATCTATTCCTGCTGGCAGCCTAATCCCTATTTGGGTCTGAGGAATAGCTTGAAAAATGGGCAGGAGTACGATGCTTTCATCAAGGAAATATATTTCTGCCCACTTCCCCAAGGGCTCCTCAGATCTGGTTTGTACATCAGAAGTTTTACCAAAAGCAGGACTAGGAATTACACCCAGACTGATGTCCTCTTACGCTACCATGTGCAACATACAAATTTACTTGAGGAGCACCAAAGGGAAGTCTACAACATATTCTACCAAACAGCACAAGCCACTTCCCAACACCTTCAACAAAATTAAGATCTGTAAAGACAAAAAAAAAAATCACAACTATGATGTGCCATAGAAAATGATAAGGAGACATCAATGTCTCAGCTGTTGCCACAGTTCCTTAATTAAGTTGTTGCTATTATAAATCAAGCTGTATCTTGAAGTCCCTAAGCACCAAGAAACACAAATCACACATATGGTTCTCAGGCCAGAAAGGTTAGTTCTCTGGAAGAAGATCAGACAGGAACCGACTTTAAAAAATAACAATAACTTCCTTCATGTGTTTTTTCTCCATCAGTCAGATTTATCATCTACAGCACAACCTAATAAGACTCCTAGCTTATGCTTGTTATCTTCTTTTGGCCAGAGACTAAGGGAAATGTTCACAAGCAAGAGGAAGCACTAGAAGTGAACTTTTCACCTACATGTTGGAGAGTATCCCAGAATGAAATCTGACTACCTTAGGTAACCGCAGATACAAAAATAAGCTTCAGGGTTAGAGCTAGTTTGCTTATCAACACTTTGATAATTTAGCTACATCTACTTAAACCCGTAATGATGAAGCTCTCCATTAGTGGTCAGGTAAAAAAGATGGGCTGTGCCCAGGCACAGAATTCCTGTGTCCCTGGACTCAGGGTCAGTTATGCTGAGGCTCCTGCCCTTGCTACCCTCCATCTTAGCAAGCCCAACAGCTTGGTTGAGGTTCTGCACTAGTGGCCTGGACACATATTAGCATTCCTCAGTGTTGTAAAGCTTATAAGGATTCCAACATGAAGATACTTATCTTCATGTGTTAAGTGTGTATGTGATACTACCTTGAGCATTTCTTTAATGCAATATTGGGTTTACAGTATTTCAATTTGCCATTTTCAAATGATTAACATTTTCCATAAATTTCTCATAAAATCAGTTCTGTGGATACTCAGAAGGAAAAGGGACATTGACTCCTTTAGTTTTGGAGCTTGTATCTGGGATCAGCACAGTATTTCAACTTTGTCAAACAGAAGATGCTTGGAAATAGGTTAATAACTGCCTAGGGACTAGGAAAAATAAGTCAAGATCTTTAAAGAAGCTGTTCAGCACTCATGAGAAAAAGCCTTTGAATGTTTCAGCTGTGAACATGAACAGCAATGATGACCACGAGCCATCAATGTGCCCTTGTGGCCAAGAAGGTCAATGGCATCCTGGAGTGCATTAGAAGGGGTGTGGTTAGTAGGTTGAGAGAGGTTCTCCTCCCCTTCTACTCTGCCCTGGTGAGACCACATCTGGAATACTGTGTCCAGTTCTGGGTCCCTCACTTCAAAAAGGACAGGGAACTGCTGGAGAGAGTCCAGCGCAGAGCCACTAAGATGGTTAAGGGAGTGGAACATCTACCTTCTGAGGAAAGGTTGAGGGAGCTGGGTCTCTTTAGCCTGGAGGAGACTGAGGAGTGACTTTATTAATGTTTATGAATATGTAAAGGGTGAGTGACAGGCTCTTCTCAGTGACATCCAATGATAGGACAAGGGGTAATGGGTGCAAGCTGGAATATGGGAGGTTCCACATAAATATGAGAAGAAACTTCTTCACGGTGAGGGTGGTAGAGCACTGGAACAGGCTGCCCAGGGAGGTTGTAGAGTCTCCTTCTCTGGAGACATTTAAAACCCACCTAGACGCATTCCTGTGTGACCTGATCTAGGTGATCCTGCTCCAGTGGGGGGTTTGGATTAAATGATCTTTTGAGGTCTCTTTTAATCCCTAACACTCTGTGTAATTCTGAAACTATATGCCCATAAATTCCTTTGGGCAGGTTATCTGAAAAAAGTAGGTGATATGTAGGCAACTTCAAGCATAGAAGTTTTCTTAATTGTTTTAAGCTAAATCAAATACAAATAGCATTTCCTTGCTTATAGTGATCATATTCAAGCAGAATTCACTTGCCCTTGATTGAATTTTTAAGAAAGATTGTTTCAGTACACAGATTTCCCCCATAATGGTTCAAATAAAGCAAAACTTTATTACATTTCCACTTCTCTTGGGAAGAGTTTGGAGGGTGTTTTTCTTTTATAATATAGCTGTACCTACTTCTAATAACTTGCAAAACAGCTAAACTCTTGCTACACTTGAGTCATGTGAGTTTCCCCAAATTGGCTCTCCTGGGAGAAGTCTCAAATAGGTGTATCCAAAGTAATCACTGTTTACAATAAGTTTCTATATTTCATAGAAAATGAAATCTTATTTTCTGCTTATGAAAAAACTCTCACTTGCATGAAAAAGATGGAGATAAACAGTGTTTAGCAATCACAAGATTACCTGTTTTCCATAAAGGCATCTACATTCCTAATTGTATTTTGAAACATGAAAAATATGATGAGAGTTTTCTTTCCCAAATCTAAATATTCATCATATTTTCAGAAGTCCATTTATTATATATTGAGGGTTTTTGCATTTCAGCCATCAGACCTGTCTAGACTCTAGTTGCAATATTATTTCAATTTTTAGGTGCTCATGACTTTCCTCCATCACTTCCACATCTAAGGGGGATGAACATGTCATTATTTACAATTTCAGAAAGATCAGCCTTTTAATCTCTGCTCACAGCACTAGAACTCAAATCCCTCATAACTTCTAATCTCTTGTCCATTGGTCATTACAGAACACAGTTATGAAATCACCATCCCCTCTAGAAAAAAACACTCAAAAACACCCACACCCTACAGTATGAGTCCTTTATACAGTAACATCTTCTCAGATGTCACCTTTTCAATCAGAAAAGTATAACTGTCTTGCAGCCTTATCAGCTTTGTCCCTCTCCACTTATCTCATGTTACATGCTAACCCACCCACTGGCACCCTTCCTTCATTCCTGCCACCACTGACAGCTCGTAAGTCTATCTAATTTTCCCACACTCATATGCCCTTTCTACTCCACATCACATACACACAGATAATATTTGAGAACTGTGATAAAAGCTCCTGAGTGTTTTGAAGGGGGAAAAAAAACACAATGACAGTGACAAGAGAGCAGGGAAAGAAGCATCTTTAATTCACACAAGGGGAGCAAAGGAGCAACGAGCTGATCCTGCTCTTGTCCTCTTTCCTTTCCCTGGACAAGCAGGCACACCTTTGTGGGAAGGAAAGGAGGGCAGCTAGCGCTGTCAGAGCTAAATACGGTGTAAGCTAGCGAAGGTCTCCTCCTGCCTGCCCCAGAGAAAGCACCAAGGAGGTACGTGGGCTGCAGAAGTGTGGCTACAGCCCTGCCTTTCCCAGACCTGTGTAAGGGCAGCAAGCTTGGCTCCCTGAGCGCAGGCAGCCCAGCCCTGCCCTTCCTCCTCCGTTTGCACATGTAAACAACATAGTAGAGCTGGAAATGTGTGTTCAGGCCTCCTGTGGCCATCCCTCAGTGAGTGAAGGCCTGGCTGCCTACCATGATTTTGCAGAGCATGTAAGAGAGCTGGCTGGCATGAAATTTCACCATAGCTAACAAGAGGCAGCCTGTCAAGCCAGCCCTGATGGGATGTAATATCTGAGGCAGTGGGTCTTGATTGGGACACCTACCTTTAGATGTCTACTGGAGCACTAAACACATTATGGCCATAGAATACCCAGCAAGCACAAGCAATGGAGCAATTCATATCACCAAGACTTAAGTAGACATCTACTGGCTTCTCACTTCAGTACTCCCCATAGCATGGAACATGAGCTGGGCTTCTAAACTCTCACCTGATGAAGGCTTCTAATCACAGATTCCCAAACTCTAAATGAATCCCCCACCTCACTTCCCTACCTTTCAGTTATCTCACACCATTCCTCTCCTTGTAGTATCTTGCTATTCATAACACCTTGATGGAAGTCAGAGGCATGAAAAAAGTAAACAAAGTTGTGGCACAGCAAGTGCCACAGTTAATGCACAGCTCTAAGGACTGTCATTTGGCCACTGTAGGCTTTCCTGGCTGGAGTCTGTTCAGAGCTGGCAGTTCCTTCAGAGTTTGGGCAAGACCTAACATAAACAATATTTATGACAGTCCAGAGTGATGGAAGCTAACATTTCAAGTGCAGTTTATGTTTTTGATACTATCACTCTTTGATTGGAGTCACAAGCAGAGAGAGCTTCCCACAGGGAAGACACTTTCCACAGAACAGCACATTTATGTGCTTTCATAATTTGCTTTGCTTCCCAAGGAATGGGCTGTATCTAACCCTGATAAAATTTTGGCTGAGGAAAAAGAAATATATGTACTAAAATTGATCCCATAGGTCATTATAATAGAGAATAAGGGAACATATCTTCATAACAAGCTTGCACAAGACATGGAAATTCAGACCTGCCTGAGCGTTTCTACACACACAGCTGCAGGTGCACAGCAGCAGGGACACATGTCCTGCTGCTCTCACCTTGTAGCACCGGTAACAAGAGCAGGGACAGTGCAGACACATGCACTCACACACGGCTTTGCAATCCGAGCAGAGTGCAGATTTCTAGGGCTGGAGTTGTTCTTCTTAGCACCAATCAGCTAATGTATATATGTAGTCTTCCAGAACTGTAACAGCCCCCTCACTCTGACTTTCTAGGTCTACTCTTATTTATTTATACTAGCTATTATTAAGCTGCTATAGGGATGCCTTACTGTCCTGAAATTCCTTCTGCCATATTATTTTAGCACTAAAAGGTTCACCATCACTGCATTACCTTATGAAATTCCAGCTCCTGCTGTTTCTGGGAGAGAAAAAATGTTTCTTTGTTAAATCTAGCAAGGAACTGATTTATTTGAAATTGTTTTTTCTTGTATTTTACACTGCTGTCTTGAGCCACCTGGATGATAAGTAATAATATAAATGATTGCTTTAATTATTAGCACTGGTGACCTTTGCTAAAATGTAGAGAGGAGGAAACTATAGTCAGACTGCTTTGCTAATAGTAATAATCAGCCAGGAGGTCTCCATGGAAAAGAGAAAACATAGAGCTATATTATCTGGTACTTTGAGCAGGAAGGTGGAAGAGAATCATCAAGCAGGAGAAGGAGGATTTTATGTATGTTCCACTCCCATCTCTGTATTTCATGGTACTGTCATGTAAAAAGTAACAGAGTTTAGTGAGACATAAAGCCAAGATAGACATCTGGTCTGGCCCAGCACAACAATATTCTTACTTGGAATGGAGAGCTAAAGCATGGTTCTAAAATGTTCTATGATCCTCAGACGGACAACTTCCAGTAGTGTTCTGCAGTATTTGTCTTCCATGGATTGAGCCTCTGAGGACTGCACACCATTACTAACCACTTGAGTCTTCCCAAGCTTATTCCAATGTTTGGATTTATCACAATGCTCAGGCAAGGGGCTGAATAAGTAAGTGATCTTCCACCCCTAGGTACAATGGCCTTAGTCTGTGCAATGTGCAGCACTCCCTTTTCTTCTTTTGACTGCAAACTCCATGCTGAGTGGCAGGTGGGGGAGCTAGTGCAGAGGAGAGAACAGCAGGTTTCCCTGCCATATCCACCTACATTTGCTCCACTTTGGGGGTGAAAGTTGTAACTCTGTCTTAATTTCAGTCAGAGAACAGCCTGGAAAACACCAGATAGTGAAGATTAGCAAAATAAGAGCCCATTATGGCAGGCTGCTCAGGCAGAGAAGCTGCTTAGCTCTCTGAATTTTGTAATTTACCATCCAGTTGTTCTCCAGTCCTCAGTCAACTTCAGCCCCTTGGTTTTCCTAGGGGCTACCACAGTGATTAATGCCCATTTTCTCAAGTGAAGACATCACTGTAGTGTTATCACTCAGTGGAAAAAGTCCTGAGTGCTGGCTGGAGCAGAAGTGGCTTGGATGAGCTCTGTGCTGTCACCCTAAGCAGGAGGGTGAAGGCACAGCTTTGCTTCCCTGTGCCCTGGAAGCTCAAATACAGAGCAATGTGAAACCACTGGGAATTTCAACCTATCCTCAAAGACTTGTTACAGTATTGAGGTGCCAGACTAGCAGTGTACTGGGTGCAATACAGTAAAGTGATTAATTAGGTTTTCTTACTGAAGCATGAAAAAAACCTCTCTTCTCCTGTTTTGTTGCTACCAGTGACAATGCTGCTGTAAATAGCTGTGCTGGAGACACTTTAAAGGAGGAACACTGAACACACACCACATGGCATGGCACAGCAGCCACCCAGGACCACTCTCACCAAGTGTTGACAACAAAGCCCAGAACCACCTCAGCACACATCATCATCTTGGTGAGTAGATTCTGTTTTCCTAACATCTGTTTGTTGTGTATTTACTGTAAAGACTGAAATGTATTAGAATAGAATAAGTAAACAAATGACCAAGCCATATGGTTTCCAATAGCCCTTTGAATTACCTGCAGGCTCATCAGGAATCACTCAACCATCTAGCTGAATACTGAGACCTCAAGGAGCTAGTGACACTTCTGCAGAGACAATTTCACCTCTCACTCCCTTTCCTGTAGGTTCCTTGAGCTTAGAAGGAAGCCAGCATTTATTTCTTCAGAGTTGAGGGATCTCACGCTTCAGAACCACTGTAGAGCAGAGGGAGTACCAGGCAATCACACACAGCACTAAGCAATGTGGGGCAGAGCAGGTCTGTAATCTCCCAGTTTGCCTAAAGCCACTTATCACAAAGCATCTGGCATGCACGGTAGCATTGCCATAAAAGACAGCTGGTCCCAGGTGGCATCCCAGAGTCCATGTTCAAGCGGGCACCATAGAATCGTTTTGGTTGGAAGAGACCTTTAATATCATCACATCCAACTATTAATTCAGCAGTGCCAGGTCACCACTAAACCATGTACCTCAGCACTACATCTGTGCTTATCTCCTCTCTCCTGGCTTCTTAGTCTTCTTTACAGACCTCATTTTCTGGGTACTTGGTCCCCTTGATGGATAGTCAGCACCTGCCGAGCACAGTGACAGTACATCACTCTGGATGAAACAGCACAAGCCCTTTTTGAAGTTAATCTTCAGTAAAAATGTATTAAGTCCAAGATGAGCAGGGAGACAGGCAGCCTCATGGGATGGAATAAAAGAGGCAGATGTGAGCACCTCTAAATAACATATTTGAATTTGGCTCCTTTCATTAATCAAAGGCCTTTGTTGCCTTTATACCTACTTAGGAGACAACAGAAAGGAGATACTGGTGTCAAGCCATTCTGTGGCAGGCAGGAATCCCCATTAATCATTCCATGCTGGCTGCTGACGATCTCGGAAGAAAAGCGCACTTCCAACTTTGAACTAGCATGATAGTCAGAAGCCACTTGTAAATTAATGCAGATAACCTCAGAAGACTATGTCTGGCTAACACAAACATGGTGAGTGACTCGCAGAATGAAAAAAAAAAAAAAAAAAAGGAAAACGTAATCAATAATTCAGAAGTTTTCCTGAATGAGACATTATATGATGCAGTGTGCTCCAACTCCTCAGCTGTCATCTATTCTTTCTGCTTACAGCTCGCTGAAGCAAGTTAAACAGCTTTTTCTCCCCTTTAATGCATATATAAAAAGATAATCTCACTGAAGTGGCATGGCTTGATAACATTTATTGGTGATACTGGACATGCACAGCCCTATTTTATTTATCTATTACCATTAGCAAAGGTCCTCAGAGACATATTGCCATAATGAAATGAAGTCCCCATCCTTTCCCAAAACACAACACTTTATAGTTATACTGGTATGTAAATCCAGCAGCATAATTTTGGATTTATACATCTAAGAGTACAGCAGCTAGTCTTTACGCAGTACTCCAGGACCTCACTTCTTAAAAAGAAGAAAATCTGTTTCAAATATTTCATTCTATATGTAGAATAGGCCATCAACTGTTTTTCTTTCCCCCAAGTAACCATTTTGTTTTTCCCCTAGTCCTTATCCACTAATCCCATAGGAATATTTTCAATATTTACATTTCTCATTTTGAAATGTGTGTTTTTCTATTACCATTCCTACTTCTAAACTCTTCAGTGAAATGAGTACAATACTGTCAGCAGAAGGAATAAGATAAACCTGTGAATGCTGGGCCTTGAAGAGAGCTATCTGGTTGGTAGGATTTTTCCCCAGTGACTGCAGGACCTGTTCTAGCCCATGCTATCCAAGAACATGCCCTCTTCCCAATTTAAATTAATCTAACACCTGATATAACTCTGCAGGTGAGCAAAGTTACTGTGGCTTTCCTCTGGCCTTAATACCTGTCTTAATCTCTGCACATTTCAGTTCTTTGGCAGTAAAAGGTGTTGAGTCAAAAGACACTGTGGGTTCTGTCAAAAGCAACAAAGAAAATGCACAGGTACTTGTGGTCCCAGCTTCCCTGTCAAATCCTTGAAGATCTGGTGAATCATTAGTCACACCAAGGACAAGGAAGCATCTGAAAAATTTTGTCTCTTCAGATATTTAGATAACCTGTTTCAGGTCCCAGGGAGACCTCCCTGCTCTAGGGGGAAAAGCAGAGATGAAAATTGATCTAGAAGTAGATGTCTCTGCCAATTTTTTTCCTCACAAAGCACAAGGGGGGTGGATGTATATTCAGAGCTTCACTGCTAACAGAGCTAATCTCAGCTATGGGATATACCTGAAAGGAATTTTATTCCTTATCCTCCCCCCTCCATTTGTTTTTTTTGTTTGTTTGTGTTTTTATAAGTATAAATTAACCATTATCTGGGTCAGCAAATGGAAGCACCTCTTTGATCTAAGGATAAGACCCACATGAGGCAGCAAGGAGATGCAGGTCCCCTCTCCTGTCAGTCCCCCTTCCTGACAAGCATCACATTTGCTCTGCCGTGCCCGTTCATCAGCTAAACATGAAAACGCAGTGTATAGAGAGGTCTTTGAAAACGCTGCTTCAGTGCATTTGCAATTTATATGTGAATATTTCCTGATGGGACTGAAGGGTGAATTTCCATTTCTCCACTCCTTTTTGCTCATAGAAGTCCACAAATCCCTACATTACACTTAAGTGACTCATATAAGAAGTAAAATTCCAAAGATATTTACTCCTGTGCTTCCTCCACATTCTTCATAAATGATTGCAATGTCCTTTGATAATACTATGGTGAAGCCATTTCCTCAGTTTGAAATTGAACTGAACATTTACTGTATAGAAATTTTTAACTGGAACATAAATCAAAACTCTTCGGCAAAGCCTTCTGCTCTGTGATTAATAGTCTACTGGATTCAGAAATAAAGGTTTTCAAAACACAGCCTGTTGGAGCTGGGCGAAAATGCAATTCTTTTTGCATTTCAAATCCTTTAAGTTGCAACATCTGTAAAAGATCTTGAAAAGTTACAGTATGAGCCTTAAATTTTTCTCTTTGCAGTTTCACATGTCACATGTGACATGTCCTACCCTTGATGGGGTTCTGAGCAACCTNAAGCCAAAAAACCCCACCAACCAACAACAAAAAAATCCTTGAGCAATTTGTGAAACATTTGGGGGGAAAAAAACAAAACAAAATTGCTTTCTAGTTGCAAAGTCTAAGAGAAAGTTCTGTATGGAGAGGAATGCAAACTGTGTAATTTCTGAAGCTGATCTTCATGACTGCATATTGATGCTCACTTTGATGTCCATTTAATAATATGAAACCCCATGACTTCCTGGTAGTTCAACTGGAAAGCTTACTCTTCAAAGCAGGTAAAGATTGTATTGGAAATATTGCTTCTCACACTTAAGGGAAAGAAGGACCCACTATAAGGAGATAGAGGACTTGAGAAAATTAGAAATGGAAGAGAAAGGAACATGGCACAATCTTCTCCGAAGTTTCAAGAGAGATGCCTCTTATTTGGGCCACAATAGTCCTAGGGATCACTCAGCACCATGCAGTAAAGAGGACTATTATCTTCAAAATCTCTGATGCAGAAACTACAAGAGGTCTCTTAGTTTAGGAAATTAAATACCATGATAGAAAGCTGGATCCATTCTTATATCTCTGCTTGGAAATGCTGAACAAGACACATAACCAGAATTTTCTAAGGTGATCAGAATCTGTTTTATCTTCATTTTCTGGACGCTTACCTCTGGGGCTGATTTGCTAAGCAGCTTGATCCTTATGTCTCAAAGTCTGAAGTGACACATAATNTTTAACTGGAACATAAATCAAAACTCTTCGGCAAAGCCTTCTGCTCTGTGATTAATAGTCTACTGGATTCAGAAATAAAGGTTTTCAAAACACAGCCTGTTGGAGCTGGGCGAAAATGCAATTCTTTTTGCATTTCAAATCCTTTAAGTTGCAACATCTGTAAAAGATCTTGAAAAGTTACAGTATGAGCCTTAAATTTTTCTCTTTGCAGTTTCACATGTCACATGTGACATGTCCTACCCTTGATGGGGTTCTGAGCAACCTGACCTAGTTAGAGATGTCCCTGCTTATTGAAGGGGGGTTGGACTGGATGATCTTTGGAGGTCCCTTCCAACCCAAAACATTCTATGTTTCTTTTCATTTTAGAGATTTTTGCACCTAGAAAGACTAAATTGATGTATAATTGACTCAACCTCAAAAGCAGACTGATAACTGAACTTGACCACTTTGTGGTGTGTATTCAAAGCCATAGAAAAGCAGAGAAAAATTAAATACCTTTTGCTCCTTATTTCTGTTAGCCCAGCACAATTAACATGACCAAGTGAGAGGGAACTGGACTCAGCTTTTTCTGTATTTTACTTGAACCTCACTGAGATCAATGGAGTGGCTCAGCCATCACAGGAGTTTTGGTTGCAGCCTCTTAAAGCTGATAGAGCTTTAAAAAACGGGCCCTCACTACAGGTATTGAAGTAAAGAAATTACTTTGCATGATGCTCCATACCAAAGACTTCAAGATCCTAGCCTACAACAGCCATATAAAAAGCAGCATTTTCTACAGGGTCACCAGAGGATGAACTGGGGCATTATAATGGGAATTACAGAAAAAACAAACCATA
>VYZX01030772.1:140617-162311 GCA_013401335.1 Brachypteracias leptosomus
AACAAACAAAAAACCCAAAACAACAATAAAAAAGCCAAAAAACCCCACCAACCAACAACAAAAAAATCCTTGAGCAATTTGTGAAACATTTGGGGGGAAAAAAACAAAACAAAATTGCTTTCTAGTTGCAAAGTCTAAGAGAAAGTTCTGTATGGAGAGGAATGCAAACTGTGTAATTTCTGAAGCTGATCTTCATGACTGCATATTGATGCTCACTTTGATGTCCATTTAATAATATGAAACCCCATGACTTCCTGGTAGTTCAACTGGAAAGCTTACTCTTCAAAGCAGGTAAAGATTGTATTGGAAATATTGCTTCTCACACTTAAGGGAAAGAAGGACCCACTATAAGGAGATAGAGGACTTGAGAAAATTAGAAATGGAAGAGAAAGGAACATGGCACAATCTTCTCCGAAGTTTCAAGAGAGATGCCTCTTATTTGGGCCACAATAGTCCTAGGGATCACTCAGCACCATGCAGTAAAGAGGACTATTATCTTCAAAATCTCTGATGCAGAAACTACAAGAGGTCTCTTAGTTTAGGAAATTAAATACCATGATAGAAAGCTGGATCCATTCTTATATCTCTGCTTGGAAATGCTGAACAAGACACATAACCAGAATTTTCTAAGGTGATCAGAATCTGTTTTATCTTCATTTTCTGGACGCTTACCTCTGGGGCTGATTTGCTAAGCAGCTTGATCCTTATGTCTCAAAGTCTGAAGTGACACATAATACTAGGACAAAATCTCAGGTTTCCAACTCCTCAGACTGAATCCATAGCATTAATGGAAAGACACTCTTTGTGCTTCATCCTTCCCTTCATTAGAGTGGAGGAATACCACTGCTTTACCTCCCTGTAGCACCACAAAAAAGCAATTACCACTTGTGAATCATCCCAGATACACTAGTGATTAATGCTACCAAGAAGCCCATGAGAAAATATCAATCTACAGAGCATGAGTAGAAGATTTTGCAGTAAATAAGTAAATAAACCCATGACAAATATGTAACAACATAAATCAAAGACAGTCTCATAAAGCAGACATAGAAGGAATTAAGGTGCATGGACAATCTTAATTCTGGCATTTTCTAGTTTTGTGAGTGCCTGACTACAAATTTAACAATGAATTATTTAAAAAGCAGCCAAACAAACAACAACAACAAAAAGTCCCCCATAAACAAAAATACTAGCAAAGTTTAATCTACTAGTTTATTTATAGAGAAAGTTGTGCCTGTGAGAAAAGTCATGGTGTAATCAAGAGAGGAAGACAGGCTTGCTACTAGAGAATATAGTAGCAAGTCAGAGTTAAAACCCTGGCTCAGGTACAGGTTTCTGTGTACCCTCAGATAGTTCATTCCTGTGCTATAAAGTAAGAATTTCCTAGGTATTTGTGAGATCTAGCAAGGAAATGTTCCACTGGAAAAATATAAAAAACCCCAAAATGTAAATAAATGTTACCCATCATGTCACTAACAAGACTACCATTTGTCCTACATTTCCCATTTTCCCATCTTCTTAGTGCTTCTTGGAAATTCTGTGACTATTAAATACAATACAGTACATTACATAACATATGAAGCTGAAACAAGTGACTCATGGAAGAAAACATCTGCCCAGAGCTAAAGTTAATAACTAGGTAGAATTTACTATGCTAACAAAATAATTGAAGTTCATAAGATCTCATGTTCCCTTACCTTAGCATTGACTGCTCTCATGAAGATTTGGATCATTAAACTCCTACTGGGAAAAGACTACATTTCCCAAACACTAGTTTGTCTTTTCTAGTGATTGTGCTAAATGCATACATGTGAGAGCAGGCTTCAGGGAAGAAGTGGCCTTCTCCTACTTGAATTATATATGTCTTCTGCTGGCTGAACCTTTTGACACTTCTCATTTGGGTTGACAAACTAAACTCAGTTGAATAATATGTTGATTGTGACACAAGCTATTAACGATCACATTAACAGACATGAAAACCTCTTCTAAAAAGTTTGCAGGTTCTCTCTACAGGCCTGGTTTCCTTTCCAAAGCTTGCAAGGGTCTTAAACAAAGCTTTTTTTCTGGATCCATAAGCATTTGTGGGTCTCCCTTTAACTCTTAGTACAAACTGACCAGTAAACTGACTAAACAACTAATCAACACCAGCACGTGCAGAGAGGAAAAGACTGAACTATTTCCTCTTATTGAGCTCATTTTTGGACATATAATGCTTTGAAACTTTTTTCAGTACCTGAGGGTATCCCCAGTGTACTCATTTTTCCAAAAATCTGGATGCTCAATGGGAATTTACTACACATGTTATCAGCAGATAAGTCTGTCTAGACCAACAGGCAAAGATCCACACAGTGACTGAGATGGTCATTGCTTAAAACAAACAGCCTCAGAACCATAAATAAGATAGCCACCATTAGTATAGAAACTACCTCAGTTTTCTTGACCTTCACAGTTTTCCCTCACATATGAAGAAAACATACATCAGCAACTATCTTGCAGAGAGCTCAGATTAAATTTACTGTAATTGGGTGCCTTGCTAAGGGTGTTAATGAGGAGCAGATGAGCAGGGATAGGAAACCCAGGGACAGATTTATGACCAATGATGGGCAAGAGAAAATGCCTAGCACAACCTGAACCTCTTTTACTGTTGCATTAAATTGGCTTGTTTGGGAGCAGCCAAGTAAGAGCTTCATGCAGGATTTCAGGTGGGCAATTATTTTATTATTAGTGCTCAGCCTGAGGGAGGGAGGTCCAGTCTACAGAGAAGAAACCACCAAGGCAGAAAAATTAAGGGATGAGAAACAGAAATGAAATTATTCATTTAAAGTTATAGTTAAGATCTGAAAGATAAAATAACTTTTAGCTAAAAAGGAATTCATATTTGCAGGGTCAGAGAGTAAAAATTTTATTTTCCAATTTATTTTAAGACAAGCCTAGACTTCAGGGGGATCCTTCCTCTTTTCCTTCCCATGAAAAATCCAGTCATACATCTTCCCTCAAACAGCAAGACTGTGCTGCTTGTTATAAATCATACTCAAGAGGCAGCTGTGCAGAAGGGATCCAAGGGGGAAAGGTGACAGTTATAGCCTAAATGGGGGGGTTTTGTTGTTATTTTGTTTTGGTTCTTTTAACACTACAAATTGTGTTTAGTTTATCAAAATGAGCTACATCAGAATAAGAAATAATATAATTTGCTTCTCAGCACGGCATGTGTTCCCTTCAAGATGCACCCGCTTTAGAAAAGCGTCTGGGCTGGACAGCCGAGCAGGCTGTTGTCTTTTGAGATGCTCTCCAGATGGAAGATCAAACACTTCAGTGTAAGTCCAATACCACATCTTACATCTTTCTGCACCTAAGGCTCACTGGAAATCTTGTTGCTCGGATAGTACTTTTTACCTTGTAACAAAATAACAAAACACCAAGTGGTTGGTTGGTTGTGCCTCACACCTCCAGAGCCTGCTGCTGCATTCGCCGTGGAGAAGCATCACTCGCCTGGCTCCAGCCACTCAAAACACACCAACAGATGTGACAAGGATTGCTGCAGCTCTTGTTTGTCCTGCTGCAACATCTTACAGCTATCCCTAGGTTGTAATGCGACATCACAAAAATGACCTTGTGAGGTTCCCGTCTGCCTCTAATGACTCTTCACAAAACAGCCTCAGCTTACATGCTGATTTGTTTCTTTTTCAATCCTTGTGTTCTCTGCTTGTGCTCTGGAACATGCTGGGTATTTTCTTTCCAACAAACCCTCATAGGAAGAGATTTAGTTAACAGTTGGACTTACTGATCTTAAAGGTCTCTTACAATCAAAACGATTCTATGATTTGCAGGCCAAACTCTGTCCTCTGTGGAATTTTCTGCCCAGACATTCACACAAGGGGAAAAAACTAAGTTGCAACTGTTAGACCTGTACATAGTGCATACAAGAGATTAACACCTGATGATCTCCTTGCTGGATTAGCTCTGAAAGGTTAACTAGCATAAATTGCAGTGTGCATGTCTTTCTTTTCCCTGATGCCACCTGCAAAAGGATGAAACAATATTGATGTTTTTCAATCAAAATCAACTTTTGATTGAACATGAAAGTCAATTGTCCACTCAACAAGTATTTAGTTTTCTGCTAAAAAGTAGGATTTATCAATGCTTACAAATATCTAAAGGGAAGGTGTCAAGAGTGTGTGGCCAGTCTCTTTTCAGTGGTGTCCAGTGATAGGACAAGGGGCAATGGGCACAAACTGGAGCACAGGAAGTTCCACCTGAACATCAGGAAAAACTTTTCTTGTGAGGGTGACAGAGCAGTGGAAGAGGGTCCCAGAGAGGTTGTGGAGTCTCCTTCTCTGGAGATTTTCAAAACCCACCTGGGCGCATTCCTGTGCAACCTGCTCTAGGTGAACCTGCTTTAGCAGGGGGATTGGAATAGATGACCTCCAGAGATGCCTTCCAACTCCTACCATCCTGTGATTCTGTGACTATGTTGCTCATTTTACAGTCTTCTTTTTTAAAAAATCTCATTCTTTTAAGAGAGAGAAGGACTGCACTTTTGTACTCCCACCAATTCACCTATTTAGCATATTGCAGTTTAATTTAATAGAGTGGATATTACAAAAAAAATTCTTCATGTGCATGACCAAGACCCACAGTCCCAACATGCTCTGGAATATAACACAACCTTATTTTACTGTTTTATTCTTCCTAGTCATATAATAATCCTTAGAATGAAAATAGTGGCACAGGTCCTTTTAGCTAACTGCTTCAGGTCAAACCTATGGTGTCCATCCATCCTGTTTATATTTGGTTCTTTTTCTGAAAAGAGAGCAGGAGGCTCTGCCCAAGAAATGGCACCATCAAGGGAGCAACATCAAGAAAAACATCGGCACCTTCTGCCAGAAGGGAAGGAAGCAGTGACCCAGAGGCAGTCTCCTACAGTGCGGAAAGTCTCCAGTGTCCTCTGTGGAAGTGATCTGAAGCTTTGCCAGAAAGCAGCTTGACATCTGCCAGCCCTGTGAAATCTGTGTGGGATGCACTATTCAGTTTTAGTATGTTAGTTCTTAATTTATTATTTTTTAATACAGCTTTAATGTTTTTTCTACCTTGTAACAATTTGTTTCAAAATAGTTGGTGTTATGAAAAACAGCATAGTGCACTGAGAAAATCATGTTTCAGCAAGAATCTTAGTGTAACCCTTAGCACCCTGCATACAGATTTTGGAGCAGAAAAAAATGTTATTTCACAACTTGTCACCCATTCACCTTCTTGCTATTTTTTTTTCATTGTCTTTCTCAATCACCTCTACGAACAGTTACTTGGGTCAGCTGACCAGATAAATCAGCTTGCTGGAGGACTCTAAAATCAAAATATCCTTCTGTATATCCCAGGCAAAAGGTCACAAAGTCAGAGCAAACAGCTGCAGCTAGATAAGGTCATGTCCTGGACATGAAAATCAGGTGAACAAGTGGAATGAGAATATGCATAAACTCGAAAATGCAAATAACCAGTTCTGCAAGAAAAAACAGAGTAGCTAAAGCAAGTCTGATTAAGAGACACATGCTTACAGGAGAAGAGAGATAATCTGGAAACAGGAGGTGGGCTTTAGAGGAATAGGTCTTGACTTACACAATTAATACACAATAAGTAGCAAGAACCAGTATGGACCATGTAGCATAAACCACACATATAAAGAGTAGCAGAAAATCAGATTTTTTTTTATTATTTTTTTTCCTCAGCCTAGAGGTGCCTTTTTTCTTTTTCTCCAAGTTCAAGGGAAGGCTCAGCCATGAGGGGTCTCTACATACACCACACAGAAGTATCAACAATGCCTGCAGGAATTTTTGTCATTCCCCATTTGCTGACAAAGGAACTGTAGTTCAAGATTTTGCACCCTCTGTGAGGCCGGTATTGCAGTTTCCCAACTTGATGGAAAACCCACAAGGCAGCAGGGGAAACTGAGGCCTCATATAGAAGGTAGACAACATGAAGACACCAAAAAAGCTGCAAAGAGTCAGAAGAATTCATAGTAAAAGACAGCCCCAATCTTGTCTGTGCTTCCCAAGCTCAAAAAGCTTCACCTCCTCCCTCCTCTTTACATTAGTAACTTCCTCCAGACATCCTGGCAACTAATCTCTATGGAGGAGGGTAGGAAAGAGAAACAGAGCCTTCTTGAAGCTCTGCTTCTTGCTCCTCTACAGACTGGTCACCAGATGCAGAAACATGGCTCAGTATGAGTAGATGTATGGCTGGAAGTTTGTGCCTCTCTTTTCAAACTGGCCCAGCACCACTACTTCCTGAATTAGAGACCCAGAAAACACTGCAATTTGGATCGTCAACCAAAGAGAAAAGATAGAAGGGTCAAAAACAAGCACAAGGATCCAGCAACAGTGAGATTACCTGGCATGCACTTCTTTCCACAGGGATATGCAAAAAGCAAGATTAATTACAGCTCCTCTGCCCTTGCTGAATGATAGGACATAAAAGAGAGAAAAAAAAACCACAGGAAAAGCATTTTCATCATCCAGAAGGTCTTTGTTGCAGTTTTCTTTCCCCATCTTTGTAAAACATCACATCATAGAACAAAGACAATAGCAGCAAAACTTATCAAGGTGGTACAAGCACATTCTGTTCTGTACCCTGGTAATGACATTTATGAAATTGTCCCTTTTCTGAAAATGCCTTTCTAAAGCACCATAAAATCTTACAGAGAGAGAGAGGGACAGAGACAAGAGAGCAGACAGAACATTCTTGCAAGTGGATTTACTGATTGCTTATACTATAATTTGAAGTTAATCAGGAACAATAATAAATCAGCATCCTATTGAAATGTTTCCCCAAATTTCAAGAAAGCTTTTTATCAAATGCAAGGCTGAAAATGACTAATCATGGTTTATCAGCCCTGCCCAAAAGGTCCAGATCAAATTCTATTAGAACTTCAAAAAAAAAATCAGTTTAAAATTACAGTGGAACACTGGCCTGAATAAATTCAAATTTGGGGGAAGCTGTGATCCAGATACAAATCCTGCCTTTTTCTAACTATAGCTACTACATGACTCCAGGATCTAAGAAACTGCTAAATGGTAGACTGAAAGCTGGTATATTTGGATACATCTTGCAATAGGCACCATAAGCTTTCCTTTTTAAGCACCCAGCTCTCACAAGGAAAAAAGAGTGTGTGGGTGGAATATATTTGGGAGACTAAAATATTCTCTCACATGCCAAATATCACCTGCCTGTGATCTGCTTACAAGAAGTTCAGCCAAGAAAAGCAAATCCTATTTGCCTCAAAAGGCCACCTGCTAAAGAAATGTCTGCTTTCCCCCAAAAGCAGCAGCACTGGCATTTCCTGGTGATAAGACTCTGCTCAGACATGGCCTGTTACCAGAGATGAGGAAGCACATCTACCTGACTGGATGGGGAGGGAGCATCACCACTAAATCTGTGTGGAAGGACCAATTACACATGTTGTGGGGAGAGTGGACATTGCACACATTCACATGGCACCTTTTTGCAACCAGTTTCTGAGAACTCACCAGTGTTGTGGATAAGACCTGCCTTTAGAGGGACTTCTCAACCCAGCACGATCCAGCTCACACAGCATGTGCTGGCTACATCAGGACACCCCCAAATTAGCTTTCACAACTGCTTCCTCAGTGTTTGATTTCAAAAGCATGAGTCAACAGAGTCTACCATCATTATGTACTTCAGTTGTATTGGCAGGAGATAAAAACATATCATCCAGATCAATACTATTAAGGAAGTTAACTGCTACTGGTAGCAAAGGAGATGGGGACCTCAGGAAGAATTGGGCAACCTAAAGGAATTTTCAGACCTGCATTTTTGGATTATATATTTCAGGCAACTAGTTTCATATATTAATCTACCAGCCTTTATTTGAGTTTCATAGGTTTGTGTTGATCTGCATTTGCATTTTCATTGATATTTAATTACCTAGGGAACTGTTTCTGAAGCTGGGCTTATTTGTATTTGGTATTGATGTAATGCCACCCCAGTAAGTGTAAATGGCACTGCAGAGATGAGTTAAAACAGCGAGTCTTTGCTCTAAAAAAAGCTTAACAATAACAAGCTATCTCCATTTTACTGCACTGATTTGATGGCGGCAGATTTTGGCCTGTGTTATACAAAACATTGTTCCAAACAAATAGGTATACAGGAAGGACTGGAGCAGTTTCCAGCCACCTTTTAAATTCCTGTTTGATAGAAGATTCTTGTTCTAGGTTAGTGTGCAACATAAGATAAAGCTTATTCTTTGCGTGTTACTTATTTTTAGTGGATGATAGAAAAAGTGAGACTAGTAGACATTATGCAACCTGACAACACAAATATGCCCCTGAGAAAACCAAAGCTGGCAAACAAGCAGCCCATGTACAGCATAAACACAAATTCTTCAGGAAAATGCAGGGGTTTAAGAACAGAGTTTTTAACACCCTGAACTCACAGACATACTTTAATTTATCGTGGGTTAGAGAATTTTGCAGAAAGTCTCTGGCATAGCCCATTAATGGCTTTGGAAGAAGCAGACTTGTACTAGAGACAGCATAAAGCCAGACAGCAGAAGCTCTGATGATTTATAATTTCATAGCAAAAATCAAAATAAGATTTCATTAATATAAATCACTGGGGGGTTTATCTACTATTATTTCTAATAGCATTTATTAGAAATAATATTCCCTATTAAAGAATAATGAAATTCACAGACTGCCACATGGATTAAGTTACAAACCTTTTCAAAACTACTCATGCAAAATCTGCACAAGTCCACTGATGGTTAATGGGAGCAACCCCAAAAGAGCATGACAGAATTCTCCCACACAAGACGGTAGAAAGTGGGACTGCAGAGCTCAAAGCTGTAGGAAAACAGAAGCTGAGTCATCCTCTCCATGTGAAGGATGCAGCTAATGAAAATCCATGTTTCCTTTGTTCTTTCAGGTTCCAATTCCCATGTCAAGTCATGTTGTGCTCAGGGTGGGATCTGAGAGTTAAAGTCAGTAAGCCACCCTTTAATTTGACTTTTTATTTTCAGGATGCTGTGAAAACGTGTAATTTAGAGTAAGGAGTTTTGGATATGGCTCAGACAATCTTTTTCTAAAACTTTCAATAATGGTGGAACAGCCATAAACAGCCAGAAATAGCATCACAAGGTTTTTGTAAGTATTATTAAATGCCAAAAGATGAGAATTTAAGCCATAAAAACACTTGATTTCTGAACTGAGATTCTCTCCCAAGTTGTTGCATACAATTAAAACCAAAAGATGGACTTTAGAAGGGGAAAAGTAATTTAGGATATTAAAATGTCATTTTAGTTGTCAGATGTTTCTGTCTGGCCCCCTATGCAATACACCATTTACACTTCCCATATTATAATTAAAATTATGTATATTGAAGTATTTCATAAGAAATCATATAGGGGAAAATATTCACTCCAGTAGCAGATTGGCAGCTTTCTCAGCAAGTTTCACACACAGAAATGGGTGGAAATGAAAGAGAGCATTTTGCTTTCATGTAAAAGGTCATTAAATGTTCTGTTCAGTAGCTCACTGGGAGTTTATTCAGCATCACCCTTTATCCCTGAAACTGTCGTATCCCAAACCAGCAGCTGCTGAAAGTACAGCTGATAAAATGTCAGGCAGGGACTCCTGCATAGCATGGCCAGGCAGAAACTAGAGTGAGAGACACACACATCATCAGCTAGAATCTGGACAGGGGATAGATTGAGAACTCAGAAAGTTTAGAGATGAAGAACATGCCAAGATTGCATTGTCATTCTATCTCACCAGAGCAAACAGTTCTGAATTTGGCCACCAAACTTTGCCTCCTCTGTCACTTGGCCTGTGATGGTTTGTTTCCCATGCTTTGCCCACTGTCCAACTCCATGCTCACATAGACAAGTTCTACAAGACAGACTTTGGCTTTCCCTGATCCTACTCAGCAGAAATGCTCTGCCTATGACTAAGCCTTGTATTTCACATACAGGAAATGCATCTTGCATACCCTTAGAGCTGCCTGTGCACCTGTGCAGGACTTTTCCATTACAGGCAGGCATTTCTTGCAAGAACTCAGCTGAGGAACAAATAATACTGCATGCATGGTGCTGGTTTTGGCATTTGTTAACCAAGGAGAATTGTTAGCACAATCTGTATGCATTGCATGCTTTCAGAGTCTGATGAGATGCTTTCATGTGCCTGATCCTTCATACAAGCAAAGCGCAGGACGGTATAACCAGGCAGTGCTTTAATTCCCAGGACCAAAATCACATGTCTGAGCTCTTCTGAACCTTGTTTGGAATTTGAAAGCGAACCTAAATTGTAGTTTTATCTCATAACTTCTTTCCAGACCACAACAAAATCCCAGTTCTGAACAACATAAAGCCTCAGTACATCCAAGTATGCTTCATCTATCCTGGCACTACTGAATTAGCACAAGATGACTCACTGTATATCTGAGTGAGACTTCAGAATATTTGCTCATGTGTGACATGAGAGGCTGGACTTCATCCCAGGCCTTCACAAAGCCAGGGGCAACAGGAGGGCCAAAGGACTCCCATGCTAGAACAGACCAGTCTTCTGCTGGTGTTTGCCTGTGGCTTGAGAAGGATGGGATTGGAGGATGGCCACAAACCGCCACCTGCGTCACTGTAAAACAGAGCACAGGGCTGCATGGCACAAAAGCCTCCAGAAGCCACAGCAACTCTGGAGTCAGATGAAAACTTTCCTGGGGACTAAGCTTGCTTCCCTGCCTCCAGTAAGCTAGAGCCAAAGCACATCCCTGCACCTTAAGAGATGCATTGGTGAACTAAGCAAAATTCAATTTCTGTTGAGTCTTATTGAGTTAAAGGAATCCCAAATAACTTGAAATTTTTCAAACCTTTTTCATCCTTAATTTTCAGACAAATAATTAAATTAGAAAGATGATATGATATTTCAAGTGAAGTGAACCAGCAGACAGAACATACTAAGAACTTCTTTCCTCCTCTGCACTAGTGATGTTGGGCTCACTCCTGCAAATTTTGCACTCAATTAGATATACAAATGGGCATTTTCAAAATTTGCATTTGCATTGCCATGCTTCTAGTCATAGCCATGGTAATCATGTATTCCAGTGACTAGATTTTGAGCTGGCTTATTGGGCATAAAATCTCAGAAACTATCACAGAAAATGAAGCATGCATTTTTGTGTGTGCAGACATGGGCATGCAATTCCAAAAGTCTGTATCTGTAGGACCTGGCAGCGTCTCTATGGTTGACTACCTTGTAAGACTCCCTATGTCTCTGCCATCTACTTCCACGCGTACTTTATCTACAACCCCACCATTTAAATTGCAGGCTATTTAGGATTTTGTGAAGGTGCAAGGAAAGCACCGCTGGTGCAGTCATGTGTATTTCATTTCTGGCATGCAAAATCTTCTATCTGCAATGGCAAACACAGTAGACCACAGGCTGAGGCTACAAAAATTTAGCATGTTTTGCAATTCCCATTAATTATTTTGCAGCCTTTTCCTGGAATATTTACTGTGAAGTCGAGGGACATTGGTATTTCTCATATCCATATGTCCAGACACCACAAAAGATTTTTTTTTTAAATGCCCACATTCTGGTTACATTTCACTTTAGTCTAGAAATGCAGAAAGCTCATGTTTAGATTTTATCAAGAAAAAGAGATAGCAAATGTCAAAGATAGTACCTGAAAGAAAATAAAACAAATCATTCAAAATACCTGTTTAAAAAGTTACAAGATATGATAGCATTAATGGCACTTAAAGCTATAAGCACTTAAAGGATTACCACCATATCTTTCTAACTTCTATTCCTAAATTTCTTTTTTCTTTTTTTTTTTTTTTTTTTTCTGAGATTATGACTGCAGCTCTAAACCCAAACCCAGCAAAAGGGGTAGAGAGCCCTGAGATTCTATGGTTGTCTGGCCCTCATCTGAATAGCAAATATGCTCATATGTCTATTTTAAAAAAATCGAATTCAGCTATAGAGAACAGCAGTTTGCTGACGTGCAAAAGCTAAAGCTTTCTTTCTGTCTTCATAGTCTTACAGCATTAAAATTGAAAGTTTTTATTCAACAGTGAAAAGTGTGAATGAGAAATTCTTTAAAAAAAACAGTTGGCCCACTGTTTTATAGCCAAATATCATTAAATTAATGTTTCTCTTCTTTTAAAGAACATTGCATGAGATGTTGCATTTTCTTCATATGCACTTTTTTGCTGTGAGTTTACATTGAATATTTCTTACATGAGAAAATATCCATATTTTTCCTTTCTTTTTTTTATTTTGTCACTGCTTAAGTTAAATACCCACAGAGGTTTTTTTCTTTTCTTTTCTCTTTTCTTTTCTTTTCTTTTCTTTTCTTTTCTTTTCTTTTCTTTTCTTTTCTTTTCTTTTCTTTTCTTTTCTTTTCTTTTCTTTTCTTTTCTTTTCTTTTCTTTTCTTTTCTTTTCTTTTCTTTTCTTTTCTTTTCTTTTCTTTTCTTTTTAAAATGAAAACAGCAATCCGACCCTTAAGTATGTCTGTGTTGATTTTTCAAACCAGCATCCAGCTGGTGGCTGTGTCCATGGACATTCTTTTAGAGTTTAGAAAGATAATGCATCTGACTCGAAAACGGAAAAAAAAAAATCTAGCTTGGATCACGTGCCAAAACATAAACTAAGCCTTACTGAAAGTTTCTAGTTCATTCCAATCATTTCTCCTCTTTTTAATCACCAGGGGAAGGCTTTATGGATGCATGCTCCATTACAACGACACACTCTTTTTCATCCCTCTTGAACATCCTTACTACATAGCTGCCCTTTGCCTCATATTACATCACGGCAGCAGCACTCTGGTGATATTGATGTGGTTCAGTCTCTTCCTTTGTGTCTTGCCCTGGTAATCTTATACAGGCTGAAATTTCCATGTGCGTAG
Organism: Brachypteracias leptosomus; assembly: GCA_013401335.1. NCBI lineage: Eukaryota > Metazoa > Chordata > Aves > Coraciiformes > Brachypteraciidae > Brachypteracias > Brachypteracias leptosomus. The sequence goes on from VYZX01030772.1 coordinate 153,529, forward strand.
CTTTCTGTTGCCATTCTGCAGTGCTGTGTTCCTGAACTGTTTTGGCAGAGCAAGCTTGAGTCTTTATGGCACAGTGAAATATTCTTCAATGCTATGTAATTCAGACTGAATAAGGAGTCTGTATAAGGCACGTGTCTCAATACATATATGTATATAAAAACACTAACATTGTTAATTCAAGTCAAGCATGTTTTACATTTAATTTCTGTCTTCAAGTAATGCTTTATTTTCATGTTCCCTTTCTTTGGTTTCATTGGGGATTGCTCCATTCTCCAGTTCTGAGTGCTGCTGGATGCAGTTGGTCAGGATTGCAGTACTAGAAGAGTTCTCAGAATTACACATCTTCTCTGTCTCCTCTTCCTTTTTTTCTTCATCCAAGGAGTAGTTTCGGAAGGTCTCATAAATTTTACGCACATCCTCGGGGATAGTCTTTTTGAGGTCTTTGTTTTTTCTTTTGGTCATCTTAGCAGATGATCCAAACTTGTTAATGATGTTGTCCTCGGATGCCCCCTGCCCATGCTTGTTGAGCTGATCTGACCCTTTAAGGCGCAAGTTGTTAGGCCTGTTGTTGATGCTTTCCTGAGATGAGGCCTTGAAGTGTCCTGTTTCCAAGGCAGTAAAGACAGATCGCTTCTCTGGAGAGAGCATGTCTAAGGAGTGGGCTCGCTGGTCCAGGCCCAGGCGCCTGCGCTCCATACTCCGGATAGTGGCTGCCCGCTGAAGTTTGTCGTGGATCTCCACGCTGAGTCGCCTCCGTGTCTCTCTGAACTCAGCTGTCACATTTGCTTTCCACTCAGCTGCATGGGCTTTTATTTCCCCAACCTTTACAACAAAAAGAAAGAGAAATGAATTTTTTTTAAAAAAAAAAAAGAAAAAGAAAAATGACGCAACAATCTTTCCTATAGAAGAGTAGCACAAATGCTTTCTTGTCTGGTGTAGACAAGTCCCAGCTCCAGTGCATCCATCTAGAGCCAAACTTCAGCAGCAATACAGTAATGTATTTTCCCATATTGTTCATGGGTGGAGCTGTTCAGTCCCACTGAAGGTTCTGTTTGGTGCCAAAGAGCAATTAACATTGGAAATACCTATTAGATAATTTCAGGTGGATCTCTGACTGATCCAGGGACAACCGTAGCTGTGTTTAATGGCAGTTTCCATTGCATAACTGTCCAAATACTGCCCTCTAAAGACAGCTGGAGGAATTGTCAATGTGTATTCTGTGTGGGCACCAGGAGCAGTGCTTTGCTCTGTTTTACTCCTTTGCACCCGAGAGCAGAATAATGGCTAAGAATAAAGCACCTACATGGCTGCTGTATTGAACAAATATTTCTTCCAAAATGAGAAAAAAGAAGATAAATGACCAAGCAATATTTCAGTCAACACAAAGGCCTTTTCCAAAGTTTAGCTTCACTCCGTGAAGTCCTCTATTCATGGAGATGCACGGGGGATGCACTGGGCCTCAGGTAGTGCAGATGCCTTCATAAATGATAAACAGCACTAGCCCTCTGCCAAACTCTGTCTATGCTATACTCTTTGGCTAACTCTGCCAGGTTAGCTTTGCTAGTAATACAGGAGGAGATTGTCTTAAAAATTGAAATTATATGAATGTCCTCCACAATGGGCTTCAGGTCTAGAGTCATGGCAATTGTTTTCTATTTTCCACTCTTATTTGAGTGAAGCATTAACAATACTGTCTTTGAATCATGAAGGGCATGTTCTGAGTGAATTTAATCATGTTCTACCTGATGCTGACTACTGAATTTCTATAATTTTTAATATGGTACTCAGTAAGGGGCCTGAATCTAAACTCTTTCTCAGAATCACATACCCCTACATAGGGAAAGGTGAGAAAACTCAATATAAACCCCTAGTTCAAAGGCAGATTCTTGTTGCACAATGAAGAGAACCAATAAATGTCTTCAAAGTCTTTGCATCTCCAATTTTTAAAGAAAGAACACTGCAATTTTAATCACAATTTTGTAACTACTTTCAGAGTGAAGGCTGGCCTCTTATTCCATAATTGCAATCCTACTGATGTGTTCTGTGTATTTGGTAGTACTGATGGAGGTGTAAAAACCTAGGTTGCTTTTTTTCCTCACTTTGTGAAGGGGCTAAAGACCAGAACCAACTGGATACCAAAGGCAGCCAATGAAGGAAGCCACAGGGAATATTGAGCATTAGTCACATAGAAGAGCATCCTTCTTTAGACAAACAAGAATCAGGCACACAAATCTCTCTTATAAAATGAAAAACCACTGATAAATCACTAGTCATACCTCTTCTTTTGTCTTCTTGGACAGGACTCTTAACCAGTCTCCAATCATACTCAGGACAGCAGCAAAATAGGCAAGGCCAACAAGGATCCAGAACCACACTAAGGGTTTATACCATTCCCGGTAATGGATGTCAGAATTTCCTCCTGAAATAAGCACAAACTTATGCTTAGGAATCATGAAAAGCTGAAATTATGACAAAATATCTGCAAGTATTTCTTGACTCTTGCCAACACCACTGTAGTTCTTATAACAGAAAAGAGGCTTGTCAGCTGGCAGGAACATAGTCTGTTCTTCATTTAAGACTCTTTAAAATTACCTATTTTTCTGCTGCTATATGACCTGCCAGAGTAAACACTTTTCTTTATGTTGCTCATACTCTGAAGAAAGTATGAAATTCCTGCTTTGATAGTACTTGTAACAGCCCGAACACATCCAAGAAAAAAGTTTAATACAGCTAGTCTTCCTTTTTCTGAACTGCCTGCAGCCTGGTAGTTGAGCAACTTTACAGTTCAACCCCCTCAAGTTATAGAGTTTCCAGACTTTTTTTTTTTTTAACTACAGAATTCAAAGACCTGTGTGCAAGAGAAAGAAAAGTAGCTTTGTCTTCTCCAAATTAGGATATCTGACAGGATATACCATCTGCTTGGGTATCAGTTGTAAGGATGCATTCTCTGGTCAGTGACTTGAGAGGAGACATAGATCAAATGAAGCAACACATATCCTATATTGTTTTTATGTATGTTTTATGATGAGCTGGTAAAACAAGTATGTGAGACATTTAGCAACTGTAATGGGCAATGAAAATCCTAAAATAAATACAGAAGCAGCCAAGCTGCTACTACCACAGAATAGAATAAACTTTACCAAAAGAATTCAACCACAACTTCATTTTTGAGACTCCCAGACCTATCACAGTGCTGTGTGCACTGCAACCATGAGACACAGTGAGAGGCAGGCACAGCTCTGAACTGAAGAGAGAGTGGCAAAGAGGCTGCACAGCCACATCCCTCAATGCAGCTGAAGAACTTGATGGTACCTGTGTAAATCTCTGCCTGAAGAGCAAACCTAACAGGGGACTCAGGCAGAGGATTGCATAGCTCCTGGACTCCAGTCTTGGTGAGACAAGAACTAGACACCACTCTGTACTTGTGCATGACTACAGAGAGCTTTTAGGATTTTTCCCCCATTAAAATCACTGGACAACAAAGTTCATTTCTCCCTAAGCTTTTTGCAATCTGAGACATTCCTACGACTCTTCAATTTTATCCAGATTCATATGAGAGTATGTACAGTAATCAAACATCACCGTGGAAGCCCAGACATTGGAGAATTGGCAGGGGCCCAAATGCTGGGTTTGATATTAATCTCTCCCTGTACACCACACAGTCTTTGAGTGGGAAACAATGGGAGTTGGTGGCTGCTGTTGCTATGGTATAACAAGGCTCTTCTGCTCATACGTGTCCCTGAGGAAGCTTGTTATGAAGCAGATTGTCTAGGTCTGTCTTACAGAGTGATCAGGCGACTGAAAAAGCATGAGACCATTTTTTTCAGCCTATCAGATATTCTGTTTTTTCAGGCTCCATCCACAGTTGTATTTCCAATGGTAGTACAAACGCTTTCCCAGTTTGGAAAGAGTTAGGACATTCTAGGTGGAATAAATCAGCATAGCTTGATTGATAAGGTTTTACCCAATGCAATGTGGTGTTTTCCTTTTGATGTCAAGGGGGCAGAGATACAAAGAGTTTAAAGTGACAGAAAATAAGAGTGACAAAAAATCTGTTCCAAACCCAAATCTCCTGGTGATCATCTGCCTTAAACTCTTATGATGAGATCACCTCTGAAGTTTTCTTGTCTGGGGTCCTCCATTTGATTTTTGAAAAATCCTAGTTGTTAGCAGCCATCCAGCTATGGACTATATTCTCCTAATCATGTTGGATTTAGAACAATTTAGTTTAATATCAGGGTGTTTTTACTATTATATTATTAAAGAAAACAATACTGAAGTGTGATATGCTTAAGAAAAATATCATGAATTATTTTTATTTCACACTGTGCTACCACAAAGACAGAATATCAGTGAGCTTCTCTTCACATTATAGTGGTCAAAATGGACCAAGCTCATACAATTGCTTCTATATCTGAATTCTTGGGGATTTTTTTATATCTGGGGTTCTCTTTGTTCAGTGCCTTTTTTTCCTCAGTAATTCATGTCTCCTATATCACTATGCCATAAAAAAAGGAAGATCACAGTCTTGTCTACAAAAAGACTTGTCTGCAGCTCTTCAGCAAAGAAAATTTTATATATCCCTGTAGCTTCATTTGATGTTTTTAACTCATTCATATTTCACTGATTTATAGAAAGTAACGAAACAGTAGCAGAATCTGACTGTTTGTAACACAGACATCTTAATTCCTTAATTAGGACCACTAACGGGAATGAGGTGTAGGGGTCATGCACTAATGGGAAAAAACTTCCACTTATTTTAACCACCGTTTTGTTAGCAAAGCAGTAAAGTGGAAAAAAAAAATAAATCTCATCTCTCCAGCCAACAGTCTTCACTCCCTCTTTGGGAATTGATAAGGATGGCTATTTATAGTTCCTGCTAGTACTGTGTTAATCTTGGAGAGAATCCTCCTAGCACTGAGATGCACCATTAGTTGTTCTCTTCTTAAATTAGGTTTCCTTAACAGGGCAACTGCAATGTCAAAATTTCTGCCAAGGTTAGAGAACAAAATGCAGCTTCTGAAATGCTTCAGCTCCTGTAGTAGAAACCCACTGTCAGATCTGACCAGAGATTTCTCCAGCCCCATGGCTCAAACCTACTTCATAAATCTTCATCCCTTCATCATTTTGGCTACTTGTTTCCGCAACCAGCTTCACATTGAGACCTGATGGACTAACACAAATCTTTAATTCAATAGAAAAGTCATTTGATTTGTGCTCAATTCATTGCATGATAAAGGATAATTAGGACTTCAGGGCTTGCATTATCTATGCTGCTGAAAGCTTGTAAGATGCAGATGGCAAGGCACCTGGAGCTTAAATCAACCTGGTGTCCTACTGCACAGTAACTCCTGCAGAAACACCTGGCATCATTTCACTGGAATATAATACATTGTGAAAAGCCTCTTCTCTTCACCAGAAAACAAATTCTAAGAGCCGAGGCCCTTGGGCACAGCACCTAGGCTTGAGGCTACTCACCTGCTACAAAGTCACCAAAGCCAACAGTAGTCAGAGTGACAACCACAAAGTAGATGGACTCCAAGGCTGTCCAGCCTTCAATGTGTTTGAAGATAACTGCAGGAATGGTCACAAAGACAACACAGCCTACCAGGATGAAGAGGATGGTAGAGATCACCCGGATCTTTGTTTGACTCACTTGCTTTTTCTAGAAAAAGGAAATAACAAAAGAAGAAAATATTTTTGAGTGAATTTCTGGGATCATGCACCTTTTGAATGGCAGACTGATCACGCTGGTGTCACATTATATTTCTCTTTCTGCCTTTTGTGATCTTATTAGGTAGGAAACAACCCTTCCTACCTGCTAGTGAGAGCCCTCTCTGGGTAATAGTGAACCTCTATGTCGGCACCAGAGAATTGTAATTCCTATTTTCAATGCACTAGGCAGTTATTAATCAACCAGAAACACAGCCTGGAAGAAACATCCTGAGCTTCAAAAAGGCTCCAGTACACTCCAGTTCAGGTTCAGTGTGCAAGAAAAAGTGCATATTCACACCTCTGTACATGTGTATGTACACCCACATTGCCTCATCAGCACCAAGCCTTCAATAAACCAGATTGAAACTAAAATGAAAATAAACTCTTGTTTTCCTCTAAAACTCTGAGATTTTATGTAGAAATAATTAATCCTTTGGGTTTTCTCAGTTGAGGATTTCTAGATTTCATTCACAGATATGAAGGTTAAATCTCCTTTTCAAAAATAGATAGCTATATTATTGATTTACTCCAGATATAAAGGATTTATGTCAAATACCAAACAACCTCAGATAAAATTACCTACATAAATCCACACTGGAAAGCTCTTGAACAAAAAGTATGTGTGTTACTGGCTGCTATAAACTGAATACAAATATGAGCACTATAATTGCAACATTTTACACTTCTAGATCATTTGTTTACTCCTCTCAATTTACCTAATATAAAATTAGTTTCCAGTAATAATGATGCAAGCCTGAATTAACACAACTGACTCTGGCAGATTTATTTCATATTTTTTCTGGCATAAATAAACTCAAATTTCAATAGAGTTTCATGAAAAACCTGGAAATTACTAGAAATCTTACTGTGGATCAATTTCAGTGGCAGTGTAAATTCTGTATTTATCCTGGAAAAGGAATGTGGAGGTCACTGTAAGTCACATATTTCCAAATTAGTTTTCCAAATCAAGCATCTCCTTTAACCCCAAAATGAGATCTCATTTCAGATTAGGACATTGCTTAAACAGAAAATAAGGTCTCAGAAGTTATCTTTATGACATACAGAAGGGATATTGCATGAACTGGTTAATATCTAACCAGCTTGTGAGCAGTACTATTGCTTCCACTAAAGTGTGAGCATTTATTTTAGAGGCGCAATGTCTGGCCCTCATTAGACACTTATCTGACCTGTGATATTCTGCATTTAGAAGCCAGCTAGCAGAGCAAATATATTGTATTTCAGAAATAGTTTTAGTTCTAAAACTGTTTGAGATGATGTCTATGCTTAATTATTTTTCTTTTTGTGTGTGTGCATTGTTTTCTGTGTCTGGCTGAACAAAAATAGTTAAATAAAATTAGTAATATAATGCCATAAATAAGACTAATCAAATACAAGACATGGAAAAAACTACCACTGAAGTATCAAGGAGAAAAACAACACAAGAACAGAAAACCTGACTTGACTTCTTATTTCCTCATTTTCTGGGGAGCCATTTCGAGCAGTTTGCTGAAATTCTAAAGGATGACCTAGCTTCTTTAAGAGTTATGGACACGCATTCACAATAGCAGGATTTCAGACTTAATTATGTGTAATAAAGGGAAAGCAGCTGATCATATGGATGTTATATGGTGTCTTAAATTGGTACACTTGTTTTTTGTCATAGAGGGACAGGATTTAACCAAGTTCTTTTCTGTTTACTGGTTTGGCATTCTACTAAATGCTTCCATTTCCTGGTACATAAAAATGAAATGGCAGGCACCTTGTTACAGTGGAATCACAGAATGGTAGGGGCTGGGAGGGACCTCTGGAGATGATCTAGTCCAACCCCTGTGCTACAGCAGGTTGCACAGGAATGCATCCAGGCAGGCTTTGAATATTGCCAGAGAAGGAAGCTTCACCACCAGTTACAAGGCACATGCAGTGCTATATAGTACTGAGAATCCTTGCACAAAAAGTACTTTGGAGCTGCCAAGCACTGCTAGTAAAGCAATGTTATGCATAGTAAACCTTCTTCCAGTCCCCATATAGCAACATTAAAATGCATTTCAGTATGTGTCAGGGTTGTCTTGTCTCATGGTAGAAAAAGAAGTGGAAAAAGTGGCTTACAAATCAGTACCAAATGTTCATGAGTGAAAAATTCAGCCAAAGGTTGTTGGTAAAAATGGTACTGAAGTTAATGAGAGGCTCCGCAGAAAGGCCTGACTTATGGTTATTTGGCACCTCAGTCACTCTTACAACAGTGGAGCAGCTGAGGATCTATTTTTTTCTAACTCTTCCACTGCTACAGATTAAGTCAGAAAGCAATGGTGAATCAGGCACAGCATTTTTAGAGCTACTGAAAAGAGCATGAAAGCAATATTCAGAAGCAGAATTCCTTAATGGACAATGACACACGAAATTCAGAACACAGGTGAAAGGGGGGTCTTTTCACAGTTAGAGATGCGTTCTGAGGACATTCACAGAGTAGAGTATAGCTGCTTTAGATAAAAAAAATGCTAAGGCATAAATGTCATTATTTGTGGAATACGTACATTGTAGTAATCATATATCACAAAAAGAGTGGCTTGAATATCTTCCTCACAGATGGAGTTGGCCTTACTATTTTCCTACAAAGAACATAGTTTTGTGCTGCTGCCCAGATTCTCAGGAATAAGAAAACACAGCCTTTACATTCCCATTTGATGCAGTTGTATTAACGCAAGATTAGCCTAAGCCACTGCAGTTATTACACTGTACCAAGTCTTTATTAAAAGAAATATAAATATATAAAATATATCAATGGCTGATAAATTTGGAAAGGTTCATACCTCAGGCCTTTGACTTACAGAGTCTGAAAAACTAGGCAGGTAGTTTCACAAGAAGGCAAAAAATACTCATAAATTCTGCAAAAGAAGTTTTTTTCTTCAGGACAATGTATTTTGTAGGAACAGCCATCTTATGCCTTTTTGATATTTTTACTCTCTTTTTCCAGCCTAATGCCCTGATCACCATGGTACAGAATTGATTTGCCACTTGCTTGCTTTTCTTGCCACCTCTCCCTTCTGTTACCTGGCCTCGTCTTATCATCC
>VYZX01030772.1:163233-193972 GCA_013401335.1 Brachypteracias leptosomus
ATCTTCCTCACAGATGGAGTTGGCCTTACTATTTTCCTACAAAGAACATAGTTTTGTGCTGCTGCCCAGATTCTCAGGAATAAGAAAACACAGCCTTTACATTCCCATTTGATGCAGTTGTATTAACGCAAGATTAGCCTAAGCCACTGCAGTTATTACACTGTACCAAGTCTTTATTAAAAGAAATATAAATATATAAAATATANGTAGTATAACAGGTCCATCTGTCAAAAAAACTTAGGTATATCCAGTGTTCCCACAGTATATGAACTTCCAGCAGCCTTGTGGAAAGCGCGTTTTAGCTGTATGCTGGCTTTACTAGCAAACAAGTATTGCATTGAGGACTCTAACACTGAAGGAACTTTTTGTTTAAAATAATATTTGCAATCTGAAGCTAAACACTGGCAAACAGCTGAGCAACTCCAGCCAGGCTAACACATCCTCTGAACCCATTTTGTGGCATAATTTTCTATAGGTTTCAAAATGAAACAATAAGAGAGGATTTTATCCAGGACTAGCAGTTCATCTCATAGTGGTTTAAGCAAAACAAAGACACTTCTGAAACAGATGGTTTTTACGTTTTGGGGGTTTTTTTACCAACAAGTTCTCTCCACATTGATGAAGCAGCTAATTTGTGAGACGATCATCAAATATAAATAAATTAGTGCCAGCTAATGAGAGAGGCTTCCATTTAAATTCACTTAGAGATAATCTGGAGAAGATTAAAGGAGAAATCTAAGAAGAAAAGATTGAGATTTTTTGATCATATAACAACTTATAAGGGGTCATTTCCATTTACTAATGAAGGTGGTGATTTTACTGTTAAGGTGGTTAAGTGCCAAACCAGCAACATCACTCCATAGGACGTCATCTTGCTTATATTAATTCAAACAACCTAATGCAAACCTGCTCCACTGTCAAGAGAGGTGAGAACAGAGATTCTCATGGAGACATCCTTATCAATGGAATTTAGTTCTTATGCACATTTTCCATCAATGAGTGTGACCTTGCTTTTTCATTGTTTTCTACTACATACGCTGTGGTCTTACTGATTTTGATCAATACCAAATAATTTCAGGAGTTAAGAAAACCCTGTTTCTTTTTCCCTTTTTTTCTTCTCTCTCTGGTCATTAACTGAGGCACAATTTTTCTGACTAACTTTTGACAATAATAGGAGCAAACAAGGTTCTTAAATTCCCAAGCTGAGGCCACAGGTGTGATATATATTCCTTCCAAAACAGAGTAGATTGTTTTTTTCCAAGTAGAAGTCATTAAACATGGGATAAAAAGATGCTACAGACACTTTCAGATTAGACTAAATGCTAAATGCATGAAACATATATTATTTCCATGAACAGTATGCTTCAAATATGCATATTCCAAGATTTTGAATTGTCACCTCCCATTTCACAGAAATTCCCCCAATATACAGTACTACTCAACCAAAAATAGTACTGAAACATTTGCTGCTTCACAGTGAGCTCAGATGGCTCCTCTGCCTTCCAAACATTTTCTTTTCTGAATTCCTGACAAATATCCCCAAGACTCCAAGCAAGTTGTTCACCTTTTTGGCAACAGGACCAATGGCATATTTTTAGTGCTAGTATACTGTGCCTTCATGGAATGTGCTATCCTCATCTCTTCACAAGGCTCTGCGTTTTGGAGCACTCCTCCAAAGAAAACACATTACTTTAACATTTTTTTTTGCCCCTTCACCTACTCTTAACTTTACGCCCTCTCCCAGGCTGCCAACTCTTCTTGGAACAGATTGCCTCTGTCCATGCACTAATTGAACAGGGTGTCTTCAAAATCACTTTCTCCAGATAAAAATATTTTAACAAGAGGAAAACCAGTCCTTGTACTCAAAGCATAAACGAGAATATCAGATATATCTGTTCCAGTCTTCTCTCTACCACAAACATTAGGTACGTGCTTAGTCAAAACATTTTTGCTAGGCTACGGTAGACAGTGCAGATAGACATAGGGTCATATTGCCTGCCTCCCAGATCAGCCAAATGCAAACCAGCCCTGGTCCAGAGCCTGGCTCATACTTCAGTAAAGTGTGATGCCCATCTCAACAGGCTGTACAGAAAGATTGGCACAGTACTGGGCTCACAGAGCTTTGCAGTGATCAGTGGTATGGTCGCATCAACCTCACTGCTGCCTATACATGTCACTGTGGATTTCTTTCTAACTTGTCCTAGCTCCTTCACATTCAAAATGAGACTGAATTTAAATGTATTTTAAATATCACCGGCTTAGAGATAACATCTAAGAACAATATACAAATATTTTGTTCTTCTGTGTTCTCTGAACACAGCCAGCACCAGCTGGCTCAAACAGGTCCACTGCAGGACACCTCTGAGACTCTCAGCCAAGACCATGGCACCTCTGGGAAAGCACATTTAAGAAAGGGATAAATGCTGGACAGGCAGAGGAGGAGGGAGTAGAGGAGGGAAAAACAAGATTAGGGGAGTGGGAGGTGCTCGATGGCAAATCAAGTACTTCCCTGGAGGGATTGCAGCTCATAGAGGACCAGCCCTAGAGCACAGAAAAGAGTTGAGAAGGAAGGATTGGCAGAGATAAACCTCTGTATCCTGACCACAAACCCTGTGCTGTTCGCTGCCCCACTGGAGGGACCGAGTGTGACCTGAGGTGGTAACATGGGTGGAGGAGAGGTGTCTGGAGTGAAGTGAACCTAGGAGTGAAGCTGAACCCAGGAAAGGGGGAAGAAAGGCAATTTGAATGTTTATCTTCTTTTTTTATATATAAATTTCCAAATAACAAACTCAATGATTAAAAATTTATGCTAATTGGCAATGAATTAAATTCCCCCAATCAAGTCTGTTTTGCCTGTGATAGTACTTGGTAAGTGATTTCACTGTCTTTATTTTGACCCATGAGTTTCCTCCCTCTTTTCTTCCTATTTTCTCTTCAATCCACTGCAGGGAGGGGACCGAGAAAGCTTGTTGCCAGCCAGGGCCTATTCACCACATACATGAAGGCAGCAACACCCCTTGAAGGTATAGCAGCAGAATTCTGTATAACATACTTTAAAATATATAAAACATTTCAGACACCTTCCTGGTTTGAATGGTTTGAACCATTCCACTAGGCACAAGCTTCCCACATTCTGTCTAACCAGCTCTTTTGGTGCCTCAGTGCTATTTTAATTCTCCTGTTTTATAAGGAACACTGCTATTGCTACACAAGAAGATGTAAAATTAATCTCCTGTTTCTTAACTGTAGTAAGTACCATAGGGGAGACAGATATAAAAAGCTGTAAGCACCCACATTTGTTACTAAGCTTGGGAGAGACAGTCTTGAACACATGAAGGGCATGGGTCAGAGTAAAGAAGGATTTTTTTTTTTTTTTACATTGCTGTTTTTCCCCATAAAACCACACTTCTGTGGGATGTTTGTCTAGACCCAGATGGAATATTCAGCAAGCTTCTCACAGAGCAACAGCTTTCTCTAATGTTATTTTTGTAAACCTCTAGGCATGGATCTTGCTGCGGTCATAATGCAAGTACTGATGCTGTGCTATGGAAATACAGAAACACTGGCTCAGAAATTTTCTAGGCTTGACATGCCCCTTTTCAGCCACCTTTTTCTCTCTAGAAAGCATACATAGGGCTTTCTGATATGCATCAAGTAATTTCTGCATGTTGCTTATCATGCTACTGAAGAAACAAAAATAACAATGAGTCCAAAGCTCTGTTCTGGCTGTGTTCAGCCTAAGAAAAAATCAATGTTGAATAAGAAGGATCCACATAGCATCCATAAGAAGAATCCATTCTTTTCTCAGACATTGTAGCAGACAAAGGGCAACAGAGTGTCATGGTATGAACTTAAGCAATTTCAAAGGATGCTCGCAGAGGCTGAATTTGGAATGTATTACTTCTTCTTAAACTCCCTTCTGAGTTATACCTGTATTCCCCTCTCCCAGGGAGTGCAAGAATGGGTTAAAAATGAGTGTTCCACATCACTTCACTGTACCTGAATGGATTTTACCCTGCCATTCCTGGTAAGTTTGATTCTGATCAGTGTTGAGTCGATGCTTTCATCTTACTCATTGGTGCAATTCAGGGGGGGAAAAAAAGGCAGTTATGATGGTGCAAGGAAAAGTGCCACCTTACAGGAAGGCTAGATTTATGACTATATGCTCAGCATCTAATTAAGAAACGCACTGAGACAGAGAAAGACAATTACTGTGGCTAGATCAATGAGAGATCTAGTTATCTATTGCATGACATGGCCGCTCAAAGACTTAGCAAGAAAAAGAAAATTGAACTTCATGTTAGAATTATCCCCTCTTAGCAGGGTGGAGAAATTCAATATTCCTTTTTTCAGCTGTGTTTGGGCTTTCATTTTTTGTTCTGTTATCTTTTTATTTTGTTTCCTTCCTCTACAGTGGAATAAAGCACCCAGATTCCTTCATACTGTTGTTTTCAGCACATTTCCCTAGGTATTAGGTATGTAACAATATCAGTATTTGTGAGGCTAGAGTGGAAACTTTGTTGGACTAGATATTGAAAGGTTAAACAGTGACTTTTTGAAACAAGGAGTAGACCTTCAGGCTAGTCTTCTTGTATCTGTTTCTAGCCCGTAGTTTTAAATATCTGCTTAATTTGGAATAACTGGCTAAGCAGCCTTCCCTTTCCCATTCTTAGGTACAATAGCACACATTATTGCCTCTAAAGCATATTTTATATTTACTATGAGATTTCTTGCAGATATTAACACTATAAAAATTGCAATATTGCAGTCTTTATGGAGATAAAGCACTGTTTGTGACTAGCCAAGTAATCAAAGAGCATTTTCTCACAGGGAATGAATTTTACTCCAGGTGGGATACAGATCTCAGAAGAGTGGAAGGAAAGTAAGAGGAAGACAGAGCAGTTCCCCCTAGGCAAAAATGTGGAAAGTGTGGAAGAGGTGTCACCCCTAGAAGTGTCACTCCATGCCACAACTCTGGCCCTGCTCCTCCCGGCCTTCTCCAACATTTTGCAAGAGCTGCCACTGTTTACCTGCAAGCTAAAAGGAGGACAGGGAGCACCTTGATAAGGAAAGGTCTGGTGTAGGGTGAAGGATGTATCAAATACTTTATCCTATGACTCAAAGCAGTTCTTATGCTACAATGACATGTGCCAATGGAAAATATGAACATGTAAATGACATTAAGGTGGTTAATATGATAGCTTGACAGTCCTGAAAGGTGAAGGTTGAATACCTAAAGCAACATAACACTAAATTTGCCACCTTCAGTCAGCCAGTATGTAACCATGAAATAGCATTTCCTGAGTGGGAAAGTAGCACAGTCGTCATGCCTGGGACGAGACATCATGTACAGGCACCTTCATGAAGTAATTTCTATTGTCTTTCAAGATCCATCACCCACCTCACACTCAGTCTTTGATGCCTCCCCAAAGGTTATGCACAGGAGTCTTAGAGGATACTATGAAGAACACTAACAAAAATGGCTCTATGTATTTGTTGAGGGAGAGAGGGGATCAACAATTACTGTATTATGAGTGATTTTGTGTTGCAGTTGTATTTCTGTTTTGCTGCTTCTTTACTCGCTATATTGCAAACTTAAACAATCTTTAGGATTTTCTTTAGGACATAAATCAGGTTTGCATAGACAGCAACACCTACATCAAAACTCTGGCACATAGGATTTGGTATTTCAGTACTGTGCTGTCAGGAACACAGAGAAGTTTCCTCAGCAATATGACCAAAACTTAAGGCAATAACAAAAGGAGGATATTCCCTATTAGTGCTCAGGACAGAGTTTAACTTTCAGGTTGATGATTGAAAAGTGTATATTAAACAGCAGCTCCCATGGAAGTATCTTATTTTTTAAGCTTCACAGAGTATCTAAGAAACCCCAGCTACTCAGTGCACTGTTAATCACGCTTTCAGCTCCCATTTGTCTTATGTTTCATGAGAGGTAATTGCTTGAGACTCGCAGGAAAGGAGGCTCAGGAGAGGCCTTATCTGAAAGGAGGTCGTGGTAANGGTGCCATGGTTCCATGATTTATGACCTTTTTAGTGAGAATTATTTGATTTTAAAATTGGAGCAATTATTATCTCTCCATCATGTTGACATGTTCTCCCTTCTTAGAGCTGCTGCCTTCTCTTTCTAGTATCCCCAGGACTGCTCTTTCAACTATCACCAGGCTCAACACCTCCTGGAGCTCTCTTTAGAGGCAGACTCACTTTAAGACCTTCATGATCCTCTCTTTGAAGTTGCCTCAGGCTGATGCTATACTTGTCTAACAGGCATTGTTGATAAAATCAAAATGTTTAAAAGATCTTGCAGAGATGCTAAACCTTAAATTTTATGCCAATTTGCAAGAGGTTATTGACTTGCATGATTAAAGAAAGACGTACTCCACGGCCAGCCCCTGTAAGCTTTAGTCTCTAAACTCATACTCAGCAACAAAGACCAGTGGATAAGAAAAAACAGCAAAGGTTTGCTGCACGTAAGTTACTTTCCCTGAAGCAGATTAGCTATAAGAATCACAAACTGAATTAAATACTCATTCAGAGGAAATAAAATGTCAAAACTGAGATTTTGTCATGAATTTTTAGTACTAGCATACTATTTCAGCACTGTGCAGAAAAAGATACTTGCCTTCATTTCAAATATAGTGGAGGGGGGAAATGATCCAAAGAGTAAAACCAACATATCCAAGACCATAACACAGCCAGTTGTTGAACCTAAAATAGGATCCAGAGACAAATTTGGCTCTGGTAGATGAAGAGTCACTGCATGTAATGAAGTCACAGCTCACACCATTAGTTGTTTAGTTCACCCATAGGATTATTGTTTGCCTGTATCTTCTTCTATTGAGCAGTGGAGCACGAGGACTACTAAAGCAGGTGATAATCAAAAGCAAAAATAAAACTTCCTGCTATCTTTCCATCACCATAATTAAAGCATCAGTTAGAAGCATAAAAGAAGATGCAGCCTGCAGCATCTCAAAGAGAAAGGTATTTCAGAGACAGGTATTGTAAATTTGCCACTCCTGCATTTCATCCTCCAGTCCAAAATGGTCACACTTCTGACCTACTACAGTAAAGTGTCCAGATGGCCCTGGGTCTGGACTGCTTCATGACCAAGAAAAGCAATTAGAACAACTCTTGTTAAGGAGGGCACTGAAGAAGTCCAGGCAGGAAGGAGTAGGGAGAGACATACATTTGTATAGTACAGAGAGACTAACAGTCCTCTTTTTAACAGATATGTTAAAAACCCAACCTGGAGCATGCATCTTGAAGTCCTGGATTTCAGGACTGTTCATGCATTTTGACTTAAACAGTTGTCAGACAATAATTTTTGAAAGGATTGAAATATGTTTCTTCACTGCACCCTATTGTTTTCTGCATAGTGAAACTCCTTTTTAGGAGGGTGGAGGGAAGAATGCACCCATCAGAAGTGGTTCACAACCCACTCCAGTGCGGTGAAAGACAGACTGTTTGAATTCCAATATGCTTAAAAAATCATTGTACTAAAGTCTTATTTTCCTGAGGAGAGCACATCAGCCTTAAATTGCTAGAGACAAATGATTTTGAAGAATTTACTTCCGAAGTTACTTTTGGTTTAAATGAAGCTTGATGAGGAAGACAAGCTGAAATAAACAGAGGCAGAGCATTTGCTAACATGGTCAGTATGCTAGCTGCCATATACTACTCTTCCAAGTTGCTCTTTCTGCCACACTCTTTACGTACACAGTGGCAGTAGGTTCTGGATTTTTACAATACCTGCATTCCTTAATTTCACTTTTATCATCAGCTAATTTACAAAAAGCATGCCTTCAGATTTAAAACAGAGGAACTGAAAATGAAATGAAAATACTTACCAGGTTCATAAGGCACTATGGATGCATTGCTGGCAAGCACTAGAGTGTATCCAGATCTTTTATCATTCTTATGTTGTAAAATATATTTTTAGCCAAATATGCTTGATGAGAATTATGAAAGATAACACATTGCCTGCAGATCTCTTCTGTTACTATTTGACTATGCATGCATCCATAAACTTAGTGTTAAGCAACTGCAAAATTTAGGTCTCGGTGTAGGGGTTTTTTTTCAAATCACTCCTAAATTTCAGGATGCTCAGATCTGACATATACATTCAGGTACATGCCTACTTGAAATAAACACCACATAGGTATCTACATACATAAACCAATCCTTTGTTGACCTACAAGCACCCCTTTTTTAATCTTGCTCAGGGAACTGTGACTCTCAGATGGACCTTTAAGGTGTTACCAGTAAAACAGTCCTGTATGTGCTGTGTAATGGCACTCAGGATGATCTGCTCCACAACCTTCCCTGGCACCAAGGTCAGGCTGATAGACCTGTAGTTCTCCAAATCCTCCTTCCAGCCCTTCTTGTAGATGGGCATCACATTTGCTTACTTCAGCCAACTGGGGTCTCCCCACTTAGCCAGGACTGCTCGTAAAAGATTGGAAAGTGGTTTGGTGAGCACTTCCACCAGCTCCCTCAGTACCCATCTGGCCCCATAGACTTTTGTGGGCCTAAGTGCTGCAGCAGGTTACTAATCATTTCCCCTTGGATTTCAGGGGCTTGATTCTGCTCTCCCAGCCTGTCTTCCAGTTCAGGGGGCTGGGTACCCAGGGAACAACTGTTCTTACTATTAAAGACTGAGGCAAAGAAGGCATTCAGTACCTCAGCCTTTTCCTCATCCTTGATCACTATGTTTCCCCCTGTATCCAGTAAAGGATGGAGATTCTCCTTAGCCCTCCTTTTGTTGCTAATTTATTTATAGAAACATTTTTTTTGTCTTTTATGGCAATAGTCTGATTAAGTTCTAATTTTCTTCCTGCATAACATCACAACTTCCTTGTAGTCCTCCTGAAAGAGCTGCTGTTTGCTCCTATTTTACCATTCTTCTAGTAGTATCTTCACATCAGCTTAGCTTAATTTCTGTCATCCCTAACCACTTCTTCCAAACTCCAAGCCTCACTTTGTCTTTATTTCCATATGGCTTCTTCCCTCCAAACTTTCTGCTTCACAACCAACCTGCCATTTGCTAATATTGCATCCTTTACCTATATATTTTCCTGTCCATTTAAAAACATTGTTTACAAATCAGTGTTTCCATGGAGTCTTAGTACACTGAAGCCCTGTTCCTGGCTGGCTTCTATGGTACCAAAGTGCTAATAACCAATAACAGAATGCAATTAGATCTATCTTTACTGCAACAAACAGAAATTCTTACTAGATTGTGGAAACGTAGGATTCCCTTCTGGTGACTGATTTTTTATATTTCTCAGCCATTTTGTTTTTGTGGAAATGACCCAGGAAATTGTTATGCTGATCTCTGAATACTGAAAGTTCAGCTCATAAATCTTCTATCATTTTGGAATAATGCTGTGTACGTGCACCTGTAGGTTAAATTTCACACTCCATCCTGACAACTCTGTCCAGAGACGAGATGCCAGCAGATGGCAGATTGATCATAGTGCTGGACCATTCCCTTGTGGAAGTTCTTGAGTGAATTTTAAAAAGAAAATTGTAGCTTTCTTCCTTACAGATAACCATAATGAATAACACTATATTAGAAAAGAAAAGATAGCATGTTAATATCCTTAGTGGGCTTTTAGCAGCTGATGTAATAACATAGTGATGCTGGCTAGTAATGAAATGCAATAAAACAAACCAATAGAGATTGCATTGATTTTCGGTATATTTTGATTAGATGTCAGGAGGTAGAGAGGGAACTTCTTCATCAGTTTTCCATCAACTTAGTCTCCTCAGAAATGCAGGTGTCAGGCCATATATTCACAGAATCATAAAATCATTAAGGTTGGAAAAGATCTCTAAGATCATCAAGTCCAGCTATCAACCCAACCCTACCATGATCACTAGACCATGTCCTGAAGTGCCACACCTACATGTTTTTTGAACACCTCGATGGATGGATTCAGAACTACAAATAGGATCTTACTAGCTAACATATCACATAGGTTATAAAACCATTATCTATCAAACATGTTCCAAATTCTGAATTCAGTAACAAGAGTACAAATCATTTTGCTTAAGCAGTGATCTGAATTTGAATTTCTGGCTTTAGGAATGATTTCATCTTAAAGTTTGACTCATCTGCCCAAAATGAAAAGATCCATGAGGATATGGGGCTGGAAGAGCAAGCACAGGGTGGGGACTTCCCAACAAGAAGCAAATGGAGTTCCTGCACTATGGCATTACCCTAGGGAAGAAGAAGTAAAGGTGGTATTTCAAGGAAACCTCGAACTTCTATGAACAGAAAACTTTGCTGACAACTCACTCAACAGCCCCGCACTGGTGTCAGGTATAATGCTACGTTTGATGTGAGCCGAGGGAAAGGAGGGGAGAGAGCAAGGGGAGATGTAATAGAGCAAATGGACAGACAGAGGGGAGAGAAAGAAAAAAGATTGCATTTTTAACTGTTTCTTCTCTGCACAGTTACTCTTGTACAGAGTTTCTTTTCCAGGATCTATTTTGCATCCATTTTCAGATAAATTTGTAAAGACACTTCCTGTGACTTGTACAGCACTTGTACAGCAACAAAAGAGATTAGAGAAAGCAAAAATTTCTAAAAAGAAGTTGAATCTCTAAGAGAGAGTAGTTAGGGTAGATCTGATGTATTCAGAAAGACAAACAAAAAACTTAAGGAAAGGTAGAGCTTTGGAAGTTGCTTAAAGAAAGCTTTCCACCAGCTCTGTGGGACTTCTCTTACTCCTGTCCCAATCCTATCTTCCAACTAAGAACTCATTTTCCTAGGACTGTTTCAAGGGTAAGGTAATGCCTACTGCTGTCTTTCCAAAAAGGAAAAAAAAGGTGTGTATCTTTTTCATAACACGTCTCTTAAATCTAGACCAAACCATTTCTCAAGAGATGAATGGGCAAACAGGTCCTCTAAGCTGAAAACCTGAAAGACAGGTAGCAGATGTGTCTGTTCTGAGAAGTCCCTGTTTCAGTGAAGTGTGAGTAGTTTACACTGCATTTCTGCACAAAGTAGTGTATTTTCTTGAGATATTGAGCTTTGGGGGTGTAGCCTTGCCACCATCCATATCTCTGGTTGCTCGCTCACATCCTTGGATTGCAATTCACACCCTACCAGGTGTGTTGCCAGACCTGTCCTCAGCATCATGCTGTAAACCACAGGAGTGAAAGCAGTAACCAAGTCCAGGAACTACTCACAGTGACTTCACCTTAGAAGCCAGAAAATCCTGGAATTATCTCAGAAGCACATTGTGCCCAGGTTGAATGCCTGCATCTGTACTGAACTGCAAGAGGGAGGGAAACACTGTCAGGTTATGCTCATCCCATCTACTTCCAGTGAGAATTTAAACACTCATTACAAGGTTTGAATAAAGACTATCTGAATTTAGCCTATATTTAACTCATAATAATGACAGCTACTGCATTCTGTAACTGCACACTGCCTATGGAGTACTTTCCTTTCTATCTTTAGGTGCTTTTAGTCTGTGTGTACAGAGCAAGCCAAAAGAATGGGGTTTGCTGTGCTGTCTATTATAGAAACAGTCTCAGGTCTTTCATAACAGCCCTCACGTGTAAAATAACAATACTACTTTTATGGTTTTATGTCACCTTGGAATGCATATTTCATTTTTGTACTGTCTGAAAAGCTTTGCCAGGTGAAAATTTATAAGAATTATCAGTGTTTTAATTAGATTTTGAGTGTGTACATTGTTTTCTAAGATGAGCTGGGAGAACTGATTCATCACTGAACCAAGATACTGAATAATTGTGGAGAGTGCATACAGTGAATCTGGTGTCCCTGTACATATCCATTTTCTGGGGAATCACATTAGTACACATGTGAGAACAGATTAGTAGTCAGGTTCTCCCTCAGATTCTTGAAGATGGGACATATAGGAATAATCAGTATCTGAGTAGGTACAGCTCGCATGGGGGATGTTTTGGTTTACATCTCTGACCTGGTTGATGTTTATTTACTTATACTAAACACAATTACTGCAGTAAAACAGAAGGCATAGACTAGCCAATGTGTAGTCTTTGGGATACCTCCTTGTATCCCATGCAGCATCATTCTGCCAGTACCTCTCTTACCTAAATGGTACACAAAAAGTTCCTGGTTTTACAAAGCATTATTTTGCAATAAAATACTTCCAGTCCTACCTAGTCACAAATGAATAGTTGTTTTCCTGGTTATCTACATACCAAAATAGTGGCACCATTTTGCATTACAAGATGAGCAGTGGCATGTGTCCAGCTCCTCTGCTGAAATATTCTTTCAATACTGTGGGGGTAGTGTGTATTTGATAAGAGCAGATCTCTTTCCCCCTATACGGAGTTCAAATTCTTTTTAAAATTCCCACAGAGTGCATGGGCTGATCACTGCAATAAATGAAGCATTCTTAGGCTCTAATTTGTGCTACTAATTAACGTAGGTTTGGTGGGGCTTCACACAGGTCATGTCAGAGGCAGCAGAACCGCACTAGCACAACTCCTCTGGGAGAAATCGTCCTTTCATCTTTCCACCTGTGCTGGGAGATGCCAGGGGCAAGCTGTCCCTTGCTTGTTGTGGGATCATGCTCACAGCTCCGTGGCTGGGTGGAGCAAGAGACCTGTTAAGGAAATATGTTGGGTGAAAAGACTGCTGTGCTGACAGAGAAACCTTCCTCTCCTCACCTGCTAGTGTATGCATACTGCATCTTACCTTGCTTCAGGAATTATCCCAACCACAACACAAGATCAAGCTGCCTTCAAATCCCATCCACCTGCACAGATGATGGCAAAGTTGCAAGGATTTCAGGAAGTCTCAGCTGCCCTGACACCAGCCATGTCACATCCTGGTAAAATGTTCTTTTGGTTTTCAAATCCTTTTTTCCCTTTTTAACTGTTGTTAAGTTTTGCAGTGTTTTTTTCAGACAACCACCCATAGTAATCTCAGGTCCCTTTTGGAGTAGTGAAATTTGATGCTATCCCTGTATGAACATATTAAGGCATCTTTCCTCAAACTTAATACATACATATTATTTTCTATCACCAACATTGGACTCCATTATCATCTTATCATCCTTTTGCAGCTTCCATTTTAGCTATTCTGAAAGATCTACAGACATGATTTACAGACACTGTCACCTTTGTATTCATCTTCTTGCCTGAACCACTCCAGGCCGTCCCTGTTTAAACAGTAAGATCCCAGTGAGGACTCCAGTAATATCATACCGATAATGCTACCACCTATTCCTAATCCCCATTTACTCTTTAAACATGTACTGATGTGTGAGACTGTCTCTCTTACCTCATCACAGCTTCACTTCCTAATAGACTCTGATGAGAAAATGTGTCAAAAGCTTTCTGGAAATTCAATTTGTTATATCACTATATCATTGATACACACTCAGTGACCCCTCTGCTAGCTTCAAAAGATTTGTGAGGCACATCACCCAACATTTTATTATGCTTTTCAGTGTCTTTTTAGTTTTTAGTTTCCTCGTAACTATTCTCCTAATTTTTATGTCCCCTTTTTAAAGGTTGTAGCAGGTTGCTTCACACTTACAAACATGCTGAATTTGAGTTTGTTATGGAGACAAGAGTTACACATTGAACTAAATTTTGTTCACTGCTCAGTATTAAACCAAGAACTGTTTCTCCACTTTATGGATTGATCTGATTAGGTCCAAACATTTATGGATCCTAACAATGTAGACTTAGTGTGATAATAAATTACATAATTACTAAAATTATAATGATTGTTATATTCTGCATTAGCTAACAATATTAATCATATATCATGTATAATATACTAACAATCATATATAAAATGTGAAATATTATGTAAACAATCATATAAAGTTAAACCCTTAACATTAAGACTAGTTACTAAGACACATGTAAATTGCAGACTATATCAGGAATATTTCAAATAGCTGAACCTCATTACCAGGAATATTGAAGGAAATTATCTATAACCTGAAGTGCTGGGGCCTGGGCTGTGGTCCCCACGTTGGAGTTGACCTATGGATGAGTCCCAACCCAGCAGTACGTTTTGTTCCCCAGGTGGTTTCAGGCCCCAGAGGCAGAACCTGGCCCATCTGTGTGAGGCCCCACCTTCCCCCAGGTGGTTGTGGTTCGGGTGAGGCTAGAGCTTATGTCAACCAGGAACCGATCAGTTCATGAGAAGAAGCAACAAGGAGCTGATTAGTTTGAAGAGAGATTCTGTGGGAGCGAGTTCCTGTTGGGGGCAGCTTGCTAAGCGCTCTCTCTCTCAGTGGTGTGTTCCCCTTTGGCTGATTTAAGGTGGAGCGGGATCTCCAGGAGAATAGACATGTGAGCAATCCTGACTCTGTGGCGCCAGCAAGGTCACCCAAGGACAGCCACGTGCAGCACGTGCAGCGGCAGTGACGCAGCAAGAAAAAGGAGGCAGAAGACGGAACTAAGGGCAGCACCTGGACAGCAGTGCCTGGACAATCAGGAGATGTTGTTTAGCACGTGGCAGAGTTTGTTGTACCAATCAGGGTTGTGCTTCTGGCGCGTGGTCAGCGTTGGTGGGTATATAACAAGCGAGCTTCTGGCGAATAAACAGCAATGCTTGAATTACATTAGTCCATGTACACGTTGTCCATTGATCTCCCGCAATTTGAGATGGAGAAGAGCAAACAGATGAAGAATAAAATATGAAGTTATGCTGCGGGGATGTTGCTGAGTTTGGTGTTGGCCTGAGGAAGAAGAGAGCTAGCAGCACATAGCCCCACCCACCAAATCACAAGAACAGATATAATGGATTTATGAGAATTAAAATAAAAGGAATAAACTTGCATCTTAGCTAAACAAGGGGACCACAGATCTCCAAATTGCTTTAGAATCTGACAAAATATCAAGGCAGAAAATAGTTTTAATGATTATAAACAACAAGCAACTGCATTAACTCAAGAAAAGGAAGTAGTACTTTGAATACCAAAAGAACTCCCATTGCACCAAAGGGCTATATTCTGTATGAAACACTAGTATCAGCATTCATCTGTGCATCTTTAAAATACTTCAAGTAAAGCATGTATTACTTTATTCATAAGCTACGATGCTGACAGTTTAATGGTCTTGTCCCTGTCACCCAGAAAGTCAGTAATACAGCTGACAATTAATCAAAGATTTTTCTGACTCTCAATTCATATCAGGACTTCAAGATTGTAGTTTTTCCTAGGCAGAAGCAGGTTGGAAGGTTCAGAGGTTCCTCTGAAGTGAAGGAGGTATAAGAAGCAGCTAGGTAAAAAAGAAACTAGGGATCTTAGTCCTTGCCAGCCCAGCCTGAGCAGCTTTTCAATAACCTTATTTTTGTTTCATGAAAATATAG
Source organism: Brachypteracias leptosomus (assembly GCA_013401335.1). Taxonomy (NCBI): domain Eukaryota; kingdom Metazoa; phylum Chordata; class Aves; order Coraciiformes; family Brachypteraciidae; genus Brachypteracias; species Brachypteracias leptosomus. The sequence continues at coordinate 178,589 of VYZX01030772.1, forward strand.
GCCATTACCAAGTGCTCTCCAGTCAGGCACGTACATGCTTACTCACCCATCATCACTAGTCACCTTTTTTCCACATTTAGCCTGAGAGATACTCCATATGGCTGGTCTGGGACACTTCACAGTAATTTTATCAAAAGGGAAATTGCTCATACTCCCATCTAATACTCAATTGTTTCCTTTCAAAAACATTTATGAGGAATTTGCTCTCATCTTTGGGAATATTTCAGAAATAGATGCCTACTAAACTAACCAGCTTTGACAGCTTCTCATCTACTCTGCCCCTGTAAAGACACCTCCAGTTACACTGCTCTACACAGATCACTTCTAGAAGTTCTGCTTCAAAGAGAGAATCCCTGATATGAACCATTGGCAAATTAGCAAAACAGCATTTTCCAGGTGCAGGACACTGCTTGTGAAAGAATTGCTTAAAGTGATATAGACTCAAAAATAGACGGTATTGGCAACATGTAGGGAAATGACATATAAGAAAGTCTATACATAAACCTAGCGTAGGATGTATCCATAGTAGGCAGGGCAGGTAAATACTATTAGGACAATTCCAGTCAGCGGCATTATGCCAGTTTTTGCAGCTGCATTTCTACTCAAACAGACCTGTGCTCTTGCAGTGAAAACACATCACTCAGACGTCTCTCTTCCAAATTCACATTCACTCCAGTAACCCTGCTTTCGAAGTCTTTTAGGCTTTATTAGTAATACAGTCAGGTCTTACTCTGCATCCCTGTTCCTCCAGAAGTTACACTACCTTCTCCCTGTTTTCAGAGAGTGGACGTACATGTCCAAAGCAACCTGTAGTGCTTTGAAAGCTGTTTTACAACCAGTCCTTGCAAGGAACCTAGCTTAGCAAATACATTCCCCAGAGATAGCCTCAAGAAGGAAATTCAGAGCCTGATCTATAATGTCTGCATCACCATCTAGAGAAGCCTATTTGTCTCCTCTGACTGCAGAGGCTCCTAAGGATGGTAAGCATCATCTCAACTAGACGTGCAAATACTTCATGCTGCCTAGCGTATAATAAGGACTGCAGGTAATAGCAACAAAATTAAAAGCAAGTTATAAAACATGATCAAAAAACTGACAGTGAACTTACCCTGAAAACTTTTTCTACCCTTGCAATACCCTTTCCAAAGATGGTTCCAAGTTGGTCTCCAATCCCAGCCAGCAAGAAACCAAACAGTGGAATCCCAAAGATGGCATACAAGATGCAGAAAACCTTGCCTCCAACTGTGCTTGGAGCCATGTTCCCATACCCTGAGGAGAAAAACAATTATTATACTCTCAGAACTCACACATGACTTTTTAGAAAACCTAATGTTTTTAGAAAAACTGCTGTTCCTGCAAGCATGCCTCTGTTACACATATAATTCTGATTTAGACTTTCCATGGCACAATATCATTTCCCAGGCAAGCTACTTCTGTGATTTAGTTGTTCTTGTAGCCTCAGTTATTCATATTTTATATACATTCAGATCTCATCTAAAGTTGTTTGATTAATTAACGTGGCTTGACTTATTATGGCACAAAAATCCCTCTGTTCAGGCCTGGTGCCTGCCCACTGCTGCTCCTCTTGTGCTGTTCCAATGGCTTCCTGATGGAAGTGTGACTCACCTGGCAAGGTTCATTTTCAGTGATTAGTTCCTAATTTCCTCAGCCACTCACCACACTGACTAGAATCATAGAATCATTATGGTTGGAAAGGACTTCTAGGATCATCATATCCAACCTTCATCCCAACATCTCCCTAACCACTAGACCATAGCCTCAAGTGCTACATCTACTCATTTTTTAACACCTCCAGGGATGGTGACTTCACCACCTCTCTGGGCAGCCTGTTCCAGTGCCTGACCACTCCCTCAGTAAAGAATTTCTTCCTAATATCCAATCTAAACCTTCTCTGATGCAACTTGAAGCCATTTCCTCTCGTACTATCATTAGTGATTTGGGAGAATAGACCAACACCAGCCTCACTACAACTTCCTTTAAGGTAGTTGTAGAGAGCAATAAGGTCTCCTCTCAGTCTCCTCTTCTCTAGACTAAACAACCCCAGTTCCCTCAGTCACTCTTCATAAGGCATGTTTTCCAGACCTCTCACCAGCCTCATTGCCCTTCTCTGCACCCGCTCTAGCACCTCAATGTCCTTCTTATCCTGTGGTGCCCAAAACTGGACACAATACTCAAGGTGCGGTCTCACGAGTGCCAAGTACAGGGGCATGATCAACTCCCTGGTCCTGCTGGTCACACCGTTTCTGATACAGGCCAGGATGCTTGGCCTTGGCCACCTGAGCACACTGCTGGCTCATGTTCAGTCGGCTGTCAACCGACACCTCCAAGTCCTCTTCTGCAGCTCTCCAGCCACTCTTCCCCAAGCCTGTGGCACTGCTGGGGGTTGTTGTGACTGAAGTGCAGGACCCGACACCTGGCCTTGTTAAACCTCATACAACTGACCTCAGCCCATTGCTCCAGTCTGTTCAAATCCCTCTGCAGAGCCTTCCTACCCTCGAGCAGATGGACACCCCCATTTAATTTTATGTCAACTGCTAGTTACACTGCAGCCTCCAAACTGTATCTACACTGTGTGAATCTGTCCTTGAACTCTTTATTCAGTTCCTCTTTCAATTTGACAATGCAGATTCTAACATTTGTATTTCATGAATTTTTTTATTGTTTTTAATCCTTCCCTCTGAAGATCCTACTCCATTTACATTTAAAAATCATTATTGATGCCAGAATAAAGGTGCATAGATGCCTTCCATCCTCTGTAACCTGGGTAACCTGGTGCTGTTGAAAAGTTGACAGATTCTGACCAAGACATAATTATCCAGCTGCACTTCCTGAGTGAAAACACTCATTTTGTCCCAAGCATGTTTAGGCACATTTTGTTTCAATTCCCTGCCTTATAACTCCAGATAAAATATTTGGAACAGCTCATACCAGCAGAAAGGCAGCTCTCCACCAGTCCTATGCTGTAAACTCCATGTAGTCACCACAGTTTGTTCAGGATCTTCTTCCCTTCCCTGCATTATACATGTGAATTTAACCTTAGGAATCTACACAGAGCATTACGACTCCAGTAGCCATGGTATTTCTGTTAAAAAGTTAATGTTAAAGAGAGAAAACTAGAATTGTGGCAGTAATATTAGCACCTTTTTATTTAAGATCAGTTATCGTTACTGAAATATTATAGGGATTTGTATTCTGACTATACATATAGAACATTAACCCACAGTCCTTTTCATGACTGTATCCATGATCCCTCATTTCTCCTAAAAGTCCAAGAAAATCAAGGCTCCAGAGGGCAGTGGACTGAGGCTGACCAGGTAGTCTGTTGCGTGTCTGCCTAAAAGGAGCTCTAGCAAGGCTCTGGTGGATACACTAAAATAATATTCATGTCTGGACACAATACATAGACTTTATGCAGCTTATAAAATCTCACTTGTGGAGAATTTAAAGCAAATATGGGCAAAATTCCAAGCTTTTTTCAGTAAGTTATTTAAATAGCACATGTCAATGAATATGCCTACATAAACTATGCCTACATAGTGGCATTTATTTTAATGAATAATTTAAAAGCTTGTCACTTCGGTCTATTGAGTAAACAAAATATTAAGGGAGGGCTTTCATACATTCGATTCAGAAATGTTTTCTTTCTTGGCACCCGCTGGTTTTATGCTACCATTAAAAATGCATGGCAATGTAGCCTAGTATATAGAGGAACACAGGGAAAAGTACCTCTATACAATTGCTCTTTCACCCTCACTCTGACAACAAAGAAAAAGCAGAGCCAAAGGCACAGGCTCCACTGTTTGAGATGATCACCACAGCAAGTCTTATAACTGCCATAGGATATTTTTCTCCTATTACTTGCAGAATTCAGTCAGATTCTTACACTTTAATGAAGAGTTATGTGGTTGCCAGATTATTTGTCTATACAGTGTGTGCATTACAGTTGTAATATGGAGAAGCACTTTATTCAATATTTAAATCAGAAGAATACTCAAAGGCAATGCAAATAAAAAGCAACAATTTGCTGGTGATTTCCAAATAATCAGATCTCTTGACCTCTAGCAATGACAGCACTGAAATCAAGCTTAAAATGATAAAACCATTGTATAATTATCAACAGATTAACTTTATCACCAATGTTATCAGTTTATCTTTTTTTTTTCCTTCAGACATCCTCTGAAATCCCAGCTGCTTGAACAATCTTCAAGAGAGGAACTAGCTAGCATTCAGAGATCAGGCAACTAAATATATTGGACACAATGTTTTGGGGGACAGATGATAAGGGCCTGAATAATGAACTTGCTAAAACCAGGGGTTCAAGGAAAGTAAATGGAGAAGTTCAGTATACCCTCTCTAATAGACAGAAATGTGTCAATATTTCAAGGCCGCAAATTCTAGAAGGAAAAAAATTATTGATTTTTTTTTTTTTACACAACATACAATTCATGCAATTCCTTCCAATTATTAGTATGAAAGCAAGGAAGGATTTTAGAAAGGATGTGATACTTATGTGAATACATCTCCAGTTACAAGGAGTAGGGTATGAGAAGAATTACTTATCTTGAATTTCAGAGCATAAGCCAAAAAAAATTGAGGTACTTAGGAAGAAAGTTACCCTTATGGGTAAATTAATCTATAACATTAAAATCCAAATTCCCAACAACCATAGGGTACTGGTTCTTGACCTTTTTAGTGAAAATTAAGACCACCTGCATCTACATCAAGAACAAGGTCATAAAAGCTTAGCTATGTTAGTGCTACTTGGTTTTAGTTCAGCATTGCCATTCTACCCTAATTGTGTAAACAGCTTTTGATATTTACCTGGAGGCTCCAAGCCCTTCACACATACCAGAGGCATGCCTTCAGAGAATGGAGAGAAAGACAGTTCAGCCACATCGTTTCTTTGTGATCTACCTTCCTCAAATTTATTTCGTTATCCAGGTCTCAGTGTCCCTGTGTAGTTTTAAAGATAAACAATAAACACACCTATTGTTGTGATGACTGTTCCAGCAAAGAAAAAGGCACTTCCGAGGTCCCAATGACTGCTGTTGTTAGAGGAATTTCCTATGGGACTGACTCCTGCATTATCAGCATCAATAGCATGCTGCAAAGAAAGAGGCAACACAACAAATCAGCCTTATGCATGCCTTACCATATCCTGTGCAAGTTTCTATAGCTCCAAAGGGAAATTTCTAGAACCGTGGGAACAACTTAGATTTAAACTTTTTAATACCTGCTCAAAGTATAGCAGCATCCTCTGTACACAAGAGCTGAATATATGACTGAACTGAATAGCTATTAAGGTGGAAGAAAGATAATATGGATAGAGTCTATAGCAAAAAATACAAAGCAATTGAGAAGTAGAGGACCAACACCATAAAGAGATCCATAAATATCGTTCTTGTAGCAGTAACTGCCAAAGGAAATGTTCCCCAATGGGAACAGCTGATGTTAGAAACAGCAAGAAGGGTGGTAAATACAAATAATGTTCATGAAGTCAATTGAAGCTAGTCAGCCAAGGATTTTAATTCCCAGATAATTAATTATTTATATATTATCCTAGCTGAAGAAAAAATAGGAGATATGCATATATCATTTGAAATTAACAAACAGCATAGCTATGGAAACATCATGAAACAATAAGCTAGGACGTGCCAGTTGCCACACCAGACACTATCACATATTGTAGTGGGTCTGTCTGAGCTGATTTTCCCCATACAGCCCTCATGCAGCCCTAGGACCCACAGAGTGTTGATAACACACNACAAATATAGCATGACACAGAGACTCCCAGCTAGTGCTTGGATAAATGAAATCCAGAACAGAAGCTGAGGTAGTTATATTGCTTCCAGGGCACTGTCCTGTGTCTCAGCACCGCATCAAACCAGGCAGACATATCAGCCTGCTGCAAGTTTGCTGAGGAATTTCTAAAAATGCACCATATTGTATCATGAGAACATATACAATTACATTTCATTGCAGCTTCAGTCCAAAGAAAGATAGATCTAAATACATCAGCCTCCAAAGCACAGAAATGAATCAGCATCTGGCACATTGAGCTGAATTGCTCTAAGTTCAGTTTTGATATGTCCTTTAGTATATATTCTCCAGTTGCTTGTAGGTATCATCCAATCTATTGCCCGTCATGGAGAAATCGGGACCTCATTCTGAAACAGCATCTAAAATGACTGCCTTTCAAAGTAAACCTCTCCTTCTCAAATGTTCCCAACTGAAATTAATTTCCATAAAACCAATGCAGAGGAAACAAGCTTCTTTCTTTCTACCTCTTACCATTTCCAGGTCTTTGCCTTTCTCCCGTTCTGTTCCAACCTTGCTTCATGTTGCTGTTATCATGCTACTCATGCTTCCCCTTCTCTGTTACTCTGATATTTGCTCCTCCTCCTAAATATTGCCATCAGCCTTTAGGCTTGGTTATTTCAGTGAACTTAGTGCTGGGTTCAAGAGGAGAGGCAAATTACTGCCTCCTGTGTCCTCTCTTTGACTTTGCTCCACACTGAATTCCCACCTATCAAAACAAGTTTGACTTTTCTTATTTCATTTCTTTAACAACTTCTCTTTTCCCTCTGACTTATGATGTATGAATTGTCACTGTGATTTTTTATTTCACCTTTTTTTATACCATCCATGTGCAAAACAAAGTTAACCATTTTATTTTACCATTGCCCCACTTCTCATATGTTCATGTCTGTGATTTATGTCCCGATCTTCTCTATAACCTTATGTTCTCTTGTGGTTTTAGCACTGGCTTTTAAATACATCCATTTAACACCTATTCTATCCTTGGCTTTCATGATACACTTTTCTTCTCGTTCACCTCTTTCCACTGATGGCTCATTTATCACATTTTTTCTTTTCTTCCTCTTCTATTTTGCACTTTTCCTCACTCATTTTTTTGCCTGTATTTCCAACTGATTTCATCATCACAAATGTTCCTCTACCACATTTTTTTCCTTGGGCTGTTTTCTGCTCCCTGCTTTATAGTTATTCAATACATTGCCCCACAAAAAGGGAAAGGAGTAGGAGAAGTGGTGCATGGGGAAGAACAGAGGCCAGGTATATCTAAAGAGATCAGTACAGGACAGCCCTTTTTTAACAGTAGAGCTGCTACATGCCAGGCTGAGCTGATTGTGAAATTACAGCATGAGCAAGCTCCACACTGGACTGATTGCATTTCATGTGGGCAGAAAGCCAGGGTTCCTCAGCACCTGTCCATAGCTCAAGAAACAGAGATATAGAGAAAGGAAATATCTAGGATTAAACTCTTTGAAAGGGCTTCTGTACCAGTTGCTGGCATATTGCAGGTGGTGTGAAAGCAGAGATCATTTGTTTGTTTACTCAGAGAAGCATAAATCAGCGTAACAGACAGGTTGCCTGTTTAAATAGGCCATGACACACTGTCAGCTACCCCAGCATGTTACTTCTGCCAAGGAATGCTGCTTGCTTTCCCCTTGAGTGTGTGAACGTCAGCAAGTTAATTACAACACTTTAATCACATTTGAGTTTACATGGTTTAGCAAGTCTATTAGGGCCAAGCACTAACCCCTGAAGTGAAGAAGCGTCTTGTTGCCTTAGGTAGATTGAGCTTCTCAGGCTCCCTTCTCATCCATTTTTCTTTAAAGCTTGACTGACATCATTCATTTATAAATATCCAACTGTCTCAATGCTATCTCTTAATATGTAATATTTTGCATACAGTGAGGGAGGAGAGAAAGGGAGCAGTAAGAGGAGAGGAGCCCTGCAGTTAGCAGCACTTAAATAAGCAATTTCAGATCATGTGATAAGTAAAGGATACCTTACTACCACCACCACAAGTTCACCTACACGGAAGTATCCTGCTAGATGAAGACTGATACAAAATCAAACAAGGACACCATCACTGGCAAGACTCTCCCAGTTCACACAGACCATGAAATTTTACAACAGTTTCTCATCTGTGAAACTTCAGATAGGTTTTGCAGCATGACCTGAAGAGCTGCATCCTCAGGTTATCTTGGAGTAGGGGAAGAAACAATTATCAGAATGCTAACTGTTCTGTTGGCAAATCTTCCACATTTAAGAGGAGTTGTTTAGCCTGGAGAAAAGGAGGCTGAGGGGAGACCTTATCACTCTCTACAACATCCCGAAAGGAGGTTGTAGCAAGGTGGGGGTCAATCTGTTCTCCCAAGTAACAAGTGATAGGGCAAAAGGAAATGGCCTCAAATTGTGCCAGAGGAGGTTTAGGTTGGATGTTAGGAAAAATTTCTTCACCACAAGGGTTATCAAGCCCTGGAATAGGCTGACAAGGGAAGTGGTGGAGTCACTATCCCTGGAGGTATTTAAAAGATGTGGTACTGAGGGACATAGTTTAGTGGTGGACGTGGCAGTGCTGGGTTAACAGCTGGACTTGATGATCTTAAAGATCTCTTTCACCTAAAATGATTCAATGATTCCTTGGTGTGTGGGTGAGTGCATACCAGCCTTCACTAATGTATTAGATATCTTGATCACTAATTAAGACAATTATATCAAGAAAAAGTCTAGTGTTATGCCCATAGGCAACAAGACAGCTGGGAGCTAGTGCAGCTGCTGAGAAGACAGGAACCAAACAGAATATTTCTAGTTTCTCTAGAAAGAAAGACTTTTATCTGCTTCACTTGTTCATGTTTCTTTAATTTCTCCAGTATGATCCCAAGCATGAAGAAGACAAATCTTTTTCAATAACAAGCATAATACCTTCCTTGAGTGCCAAACTACTCAAAAGATGTACCCTATGTGTAACCAAGGATAGGAATTTGATATTAAAAGAAAATTCTTGTTATCTTTTTTCTAGTTTCATTAATTCCGCTCCACAGATCATGTTAATCCAATAATGATTATCTCTCTCTACAATTCTTTTCCAAGCAGATTCCTATCAAGCATACAAAAAGTTGGTTCAATTGCCTTCAATGCTCTGATGTTTCTCAATTACGATTGTTAGGATGCTTCTCATGATCAAGCAGCTTTAAAGGCTAATTTCTTAATAACTTTTCTCTATACTCCCTACCTTTCTACTTATTCTCACCACCCCTCATACAGTGATTAAGAGATCCTCATAAATTCCCATTTATTCACTTTCCCACAACAGCATTTTCAAAGGACCAAGGCCAGCAATTTTTGTTCAAGTATAATTAAAGGTAATAAGCTTTGAAAGTACATCCTTAAATGCTTCTGCCTATCCTGTAAAGGTGTTTAGGTGATAATCAGCCAGATAGTGATCTACCTACACTTCTAGTGATTTCATTGTAATGCATGCACTGTGTCTGAGGGCAGATCGACAGCATTCCACAAGGGACATGCACAGTTCAAAGGGCTTAGCTCCCTGTGAACTTCTTAGCTAAGTTCTGGAAGCAATCTAGTTACAGAATGAAGCGCTGGGGCCTGGGCTGTGGGCCCTGAGTGGAACTGACCATGGATGAGTCCCAACCCAGCAGAATGTTTTGTTCCCCAAGTGGTTTCAGGCCCCAGAGGGTAGAACCTGGCCCATCTGTGTGAGGCCCTGCCTTCCCCCAGGTGATTGTGGTTGGGGTGGTGAGAGAGGCTAGAGATATATTAACCAGGAACCAGATCAAGCTGAGAGAAGCAACAGAAGAGAGAAGAACTAACAAGGAGCTGATCAGTTTGAAGAGAGTTCCTGTTGGGGCCAGCTGGAGTAGCTTCCTGCTGGGGGTGGCTTGCTGAGCTCTCTCTCAGTGGTGTGTTCCCCTTTGGCTGATTTGAGATGGAGAAGAAAAAAGGATTAAGTTATGCTGAGGGGATCTTACTGAGTTTGTTGTGGGTCGGAGGAAGCAGAGAGTTAGCAGCACAAAATTGGTGTAGTCAGCAGGATGGTTTGAAGGAGAGAGAGAGCTAGCAAAACATAGGACCGCTGCAGAATTCTGCAGCATCCTAGGCTCAGTCTGTCTCCTATACAACTGGAGTATATCTGGACTGGAGTTACATACTGGGGTGCCTGCACCAACACAGACAGGACCCAAGAGATCTTAATTTTGTTTTCATATCCTTTTACAGGAAATAAGGTAAATAAAGATTAGGGACAGAAGGGAAGTTGGGACACATAGAAGACAACCTCCAGAGGCACAGGCAGAAGGTTCAATACTCAAATATTTACCATTGTTTTTCTTCACAGTTCAAATAGTCTTTTCATGTCTTCAGAAACAGGCAAGTCTTCCCCATAGTTAACTCACAATACCTTTTTTTTTCCTGCTCCATCTAGAGCTTTCTTCTAGCACATGAAAGCCATCCAAGTTCTCTTCATTTTACAAGGCAACACCCAGAAAAGACAAGCTGGCATATGACACTAGTCAAACAGTCAAGCAGCTGAAAACTGAAACAGATTTACAGGATGTTTCCTTTTTTGTTTACCTTCAGGGCAAAAGTCATTCAGAACAGTAATCCAAAGTGACTATCCAAAATCTGAACTTTTATAACATAATTAGCCAATAAAGCCTGACTAGCTTATTTCCAGCTCCGCTTACTTTTTAGCATACAGGCTAACTCTAATGACTTGCTGTAGTCATTAGGAGACACTGATAATATGACCTAGTTCCCAGGTGGGTGATTTTGTTTTTATACTATGATCACTCACACTCCTAAATTAAACCCTGAAGGAAAAAGAAGAAAGCAGCCCACCAATAACCTAAGTAACTTCTTGCAGTTGTAAGCCACTCTATCTTATGTCATTGTGCAGGGCTCATTATGAAAGTTTTTAACTCATACACAGTGCAGAGGCTATATAGAAACAGAATATGAATACCCTTATCAGGTCCATAGGAATTACTTTTCCAAAACATACTGATGGTCTTCCTGCCTGCCTCTCCTAATGATAGATAACATCTGATCTTTCTCAGAGGCATAATCTCCCCCTTATACAGTCTAAGTGTGTGTTATTACAAAGATGACTTCTTTTTGACCCTAGCTAGCAATAAGCTTATGCTACAACATATAAGACCAAAAAAAAAAAGTTTTGTAACATGATAGTAATTGTAACTACCAATATTATTTTTCTTTTCAACTGTATGTCCAGTCACTTGAGTCCTGCTGCCTTCTGCTTTTTGTTCAAATAAGTACAATGCAGCTAAATGTACTTGAAGCACCTAAAGTTCCATTGTGTTTTAGCATATTCTAGATTTCATTTCTCTCTAACTTAGAAAACTCAAAAAGTGTCAAGACAGAATTCATGATTTTGTCATTTTCTTATTCCGGTATTCACCATCGTGCCAAGTTGTAAACCATGTAAAGCATTAAATAATGAACTTTCTTCACTGCAACAAATGTCTTCAGAAGTAGATACGGGCTTTAAAATGTACAGTTTTTAGAAGTCTCTTAAGGTGACTTCAGACAATATAGACTGCACTGTGAAATACTTGTCATTGTTAATTAAAAATAATTTGTCATTGTGTTAGTATTAAACCTGAACCAAAACCCAAGAGATAAATACAAATTTAAAATACTTTGAATCTTCCTAGGGGTTTGCACTGCTTTCATCTCTGTATTATTTCTGAAGTCTATGAATGAACTTCACAGTCTGGACTCAGCAATTCACATTTGTGCTACTAGTACTAATATTTGCAATGGGTTATTGGAGATCAAGTCGGAAATTTTAACAACTTCCCCATACAGTGCTGTACATCTTCCTTACAAGTTTTCCAAAGGAGAATCCTTTGAAAGTTTGAAATTTAGGCAAAGGAATACATTTTTCCACCATCAGCCTTGTAAAGACCATGGTGCTCCCTTCCTCTTCTCCCTAAAAGGTTGTTCCAGAGCCATTCCCATAGTAGGACATAAGCCAGTTCTAAGGTTTCTCTTTTTCTATTTTTTCCATATTCTCCAAAGCACAGAGGTAAATCAACACAGTCATTCTGGAGAGTATGATCTGTGTTCATTTAAAGGCTTCCAGGTAGTCAAATAATAATTATAAATGGCTCTCTTAGTGGTAGCCAGGTGCTGACTGCACACAGCACAGCAGCCAGGACCCATGGCGGTTGCCACATCAGTTTGAAATCACAGCAGATGCAGCATTTGGTGCAATGCAGAAATGCATTGTGCCAGAGAGGGAGATGTCATCTTTGAGATCATCAACAAAAAGGCACAAAAGCACAATGTTAATCCTCTGACATTATCTTCAAAGAGTGGTTCAGTGTTCTTCTGTGCAAGTCAGTTATAATCAGTTTTCTGTATCAACATACCCAACTACATCCCTGGAGCCAGCTTCACCCCCAGACATACAGAAGAATCCAAAAGAACTTGTTCTTTATTGACAAATCTGCCTAGTATTTCACATCACTTGGCCTTAAGACATTCACATGTTAAGCAGCTAAACCCATTTAATTTACCTTTGCAAAATGATTTCCAGTTACCCAGAGTATTGCCTCAGGACATACTGAAATCTCAGGAGATGATAAGGTTTGTTCAGAATATCTGCCTTCTAATGACACAGTGTGCCTGGTTTTTATTTTAATGTCATGACTTTTGAGGTGAAAGAAGGACAAATATTGTATAAAATGAAGAATTAGGACTGGTATAAAGCTTAGGCTAGAGAATAGTGCCTATTTAGAAATATTAGTAGTTAAGTCAGTATGCAGGAACCTACCATTCTGTTGAGGTGCTTTGCTTTTTGCATCTATTATGTGTTCTGCTTTCTGCTAAAAAAAGAAAGCATTTTGCCTATTGTTTAATAGTGACATTCCTATCAAGGTAATACAAAGTTCTGCTAAAGCAGGTTCACCTAGAGCACACATCCTGGTGGGTTTTGAATCTCTGCAGAGAAGGAGACTCCACAACTTCTCTGGGCAGCCTGTTCCAGTGCTCTATCACCCTCACAAGAGTTTTTCCTTATGTTCAGATAGAACCTCCTGTACTCCAGTTTGTGCCAATTGCCCCTTGTCCTGTTGCTGGGCACCACTGAAAAAAGTCTGGCCCCATCCTCTTTCCCCCCCACCTCTCAGATATTGATAAGCATTGATAAGATCCTCTCTCAGTCTTTTCTTCTCCAGGCTAAACAGACTCAGGGGTCTCAGCCTTTCCTTGTAAGAGAAATGCTCCAGTCCCCTTATCTTATTTGTAGCCCTGTGCTGGAATCCCTCCAGTAGTTCCTTGACTCTCTTGAACTGGGGAGCCCAGAACTGGACACAATACTCCAGATATGGCCTCACTAGGGCAGAATAGAGTGGAAGGTGAAACTCCTTTGATCTACTGGCCACACTCTTCTAATCATAGAATCATAGAATTGTCAGGGTTGGAAGGAACCTTAAAGATCATCTAGTTCCAACCCCCCTGCCATGGACAGGGACACCTCCCACTAGAGCAGGTTACTCAGAGCNGGATGCCATCCAGAGCCTCCAGCGTGTCGACCACACCACACAGCTTGGTGTCATCAGCAAACTTGCTGAGGGTGCACTCAATGCCACTGTCCATGTCACCAACGAAGATGTTAAACAAGAGTGGTCCCACTACTGATCCCTAAGGGCCTCCACTTGTCACTAGCCTCCACTTGGACATGGACCCATTGACAGCCACTCTTTGGGAGCAGCTGTCAGGCCAGTTCTTTATCCACCGAGTTGTCCATCCGTCAAACCCATATTTTACCAGCTTGGAGACCAGGATGTCGTGTGGGACAGTGTCAAAAGCTTTGCTCAGGTCCAGGTAAATGGCGTCAGTTGCTCTTCCTCTGTCTATTAATGTTGTGACCTTCTCATAGAAGGCCACCAGGTTTGTCAGGCATGATTTGCCCTTGGTGAAGCCATGTTGATTGTACCCAATCACCTCGTTGTTATTCTCAGCAGTGCCTCCGGGAGGATCTGCTCCATGATCTTACAGGCACAGAGCACCCCAGCATACACTTTCTTGGCCACAAAGACACATTGCTGGCTCATGGTTAGCACATCTGAACCAATACCCCTGAACAGAATTCCCTGCCAACCAAGCATGTTCACCTGTCTTTGGCAAATAGATGAAAGATGTGATCCAAGCTAGTCCTAATCCAAAAGCTGTAGAGTCACATCAGCACAATATTACTTCTGGCTGAAGTTTGGCTTCTTAGCTACAGTACTAGGCTGCCCAGAGGTATAGGTACACAGCTTGTGGCTCAGAACTGACCTATCTTCTGTGGACACAGAGCACAAGCAAGGAGAGACCACATCTATCTGCAAAGATATGTAAATAATTTGGTTTACTTATGAAAGGTAGAACAGCTTTTCTGTCTACACATGTGGATAAGGGAGAGAAATCAATTAAGCAATGGGATGCTGTCTGTGGAAGACCAACTACAAGGAAACTGAAGACATTTGGGGTAAAAGTAGGTGAATGCTTTTTCCATCAAAGCAATGAGATACTGGAACAGCTTCTTAAAAGAAATATTAAGCTTAGAAATTTGATTCACTTATAGAAAAGGTTTTATAATACAGTTGGGTGAATGGGCACAAGAATCCAGGGGGCAGCTCTGTGTTCTTTCAAACAGCTTGAAATCACAACGGGACTCTGGTGCAACACCCCAGAGAGAAATACATTGTGCTCTTGGAAGGCTCAGACACAAATTGAAATCTGAAATATGAGGCTGAAATTCAACCTTGGAATATATTCCTTAGGTATCTCACATTTCTTATTTAATCTCTATTTTCTCCAGGCTGATAGGTTTCTACATGCGATCTTAGAAGATACTCTACTGACATCTTGTAAGATCCATATTTTCCTTGTCTAGAGTTTTAACCAATGAAAGATTAACTCTATTGTTGATACACTTTCCCTACATTTTACTCCATTTTCCACTTATTCCTACACACTTCATATTTACTTACTTCAAAATGTATTCTATGGCTTTGCATTCTATACCAGACTAAAAATAAATGCCTGTTATTTTCTGGTTTTAATTGTATACTTCATGATCATTAATTTACCTAAAATTCACAATAGTAACCTGTAAATTGGTATACCAGTAAGTTCAGAATTCTTGGCTGAATATTTATTTTTAATTTCCAACATATCATTTTCTGTTTGCTCTCCTGGTTGCTATGTTTAATTTTGGAGAAAAAATCAAGAACTTAATATCTGAAAATTTACAGAGATGATGGGCAAGTATATTGCAAATCTGGCACATCTCACAAAAATTTATTCCAGATATTAAGTTCTGATTTACTTTGCACACAGTTTTCATTACTGTAGTTGTAGTGGCTCTGGCTGAGATGATTTTCCCCATAGCAGCCCTCATGGTGCAGTACTGGGAGCTAGAAGAGTACTGATAACACACCCATGTTGTGACCAGCACTGCTCACTGCTCACACAGAACTGAAGCCCTTTCCAACATTCCCTGCAGTGGGATGGGGAGGGGGA
>VYZX01030773.1:0-10354 GCA_013401335.1 Brachypteracias leptosomus
CCCAACACAAATTCCTCAACAACCCAGCACCGCCAGGTGACCACTAAACCATGTACCTCAGCACCACATCTACACAACTTTTTAAAGGCTTAAAGGGGACTCCACCACTTCCCTGGGCAGCCTGTTCCAAGGCTTGACAACCCTTTCTGTGAAGAAGGTTTATTTAGCTAGAAAGAAAAAGCAACCGCCACAACATGCCTAAAAGCTAGAGATCCAATCAGGTGCCTACTATAAAATAATTATATTTGTGACTCCGCAAATATAGATTCTAAAGCAATTACAGTGTCCTGGTACGAACTTCAGGTGCAGAACAAACAGGCAACACAGTAGCTAGATATGAGAAGACAGCTGTTGCCCAGCTGCCTGCCTATGAGCTTTTCAGCTCCAAAGCTCAGGTTTTGTTGTCCACAGGGTGGCTGCCCACCTGTTCTACAGGTTCACTTGCTTAAATAAGTACCTAGCACTCCATAGAAATCATTTTGCAAACAATGTGGAGGCATTAGTCTTTGTCAGCTATTACAGGAAAGTCACCACAGCAAGAGCATGGTGGTGCTGTTACTGGATTCTCCTGGTACAGGCACAACTACGTGCGCATCACTGTGACAACAACTCCGCAAAGCCATCTGTGCAATGATGCTTCAAAGCTGACCTTTTTCAAATTCTCTTGTTTCAGAGAAAAAAAAGATTCCAACCCTTAAGAAGGTATGTAAAAAGCATGGCTAGTTTAACCCCATGCACCTGGAAGAGGATCTAAATAACTACTTTCCAAGTAGCTATGGTGGGGGGAGGCGAGAGGGGTGCAAAAAATCCAACTAGGTTGGCACAGTATTGGAGCAGAGACGAGCCTGAGGCTCTGTAAGCCTATGTCCCAGCTGTCCACAGTTCTGCTGCTATAATTGACCATTGTTGTCTGAATTTGCCAACTGCCAACGCCATCTCAGCTTCGGGACTATACCTGCATTCTGTCCTCTGTCCTTCTACATGACCATGAGACTTCAAAGCTTTTGTGTTCTGTACCATTAGGAAAAATCAATATTCCCAGTAGAATTACAAAACCTAGGCTATATGGTACCTTAGATTTGAAGGACAGCTAGGTAGAAACTTGTGACAGAAAAAATTAAGAGAAGTAGCACAAATGTCTAATAACATTTCAAAACCTACCATAAAAACATTGTTAACACAGTATGACAGACTCGGATGTCAGGAGACATCATTCAGTGACAGGTCTCTCACTACCTGCCTTCCCTGGTTAGAATAACCTTTAAATTCTTCCTCTTCTCAAGAAGGAAAGTAATGATTCACTATGTGCTTTTTGTAAAAATTTCCTAGACGTGGACCAGTTTTCCAAACTAGACCACAAATATTGCCACACAGTTAAGGGTTAACAAGACGGTTAACAAGAGCTAAGACTTTTTCACATTGACCACTACCAGACTCCAGAACAAAGAATGGAAACTACCAGGGTTGAGTTAGTCAGTGCATACTAGAACCTGTCCAGACATAATGCTCATGTATGCTCAGTTTAGACAAGTAACTAGTGATGCAAATGGAGATACTGCAGCTCTGTGGAATTACCAGGATCACATCAGGATGATCCCAACATACCTGCACATTCCTCAAGCTGTTGATCTGCTGCATCCAGCTCTGCCTTTTATTTAAACAAAGCAAACCAGCAGCTATTATGGTTGCACAAAACATCACATCACAGTTTACACATCTAAGGTTAAGTAATGCAGAGATACTCCAGCCTCTTACGGACAAGAGGTCTGAACTAGCCTGTACACCTCAGAGATGCTACATCAGACAAGAGTTCAGCACTGACACTCATTCCTCCTGCAAAGAGAGACCTTCATTAGTCCTTAATCTAAGCAATGTTGCATCTGAGATGATAGTTTTCCTCTCTCCTCAATAACAGGGTCACCAAACTACAAAATTATCAGTATCTGTTCATGCTTTTAAGATTCACTGAATGTATCTCAGGTAAATAAGTACAGCTGTGTTTTATACAGGTACAAAGCAATCTTGAAAAACTTCTTTTGCCAATTCACACGGATGGAAATAAGGATACTTCCCTAAGTTGCCCAACTTGGTCAAGCAAAACAAATGAAGTCACAAAAAGCACACAGCAGCATGGAAAATCAAGACCAGAATTGTGAGTTCAAATTTAAGTTTTTCCTTATATTTACCTACCTCAGCCTGGCTAAACTCAATGAATTCAGCAATTCCTCTGCTGATAATCAGTAAAAAGTGCTAGAGCTCCCGACCTTTTAGCCAAGTGACATTTAAACAAATATGTATCTAGGCTCTAGGAAAGGGAAGGGAAGATCATCCCAGTCACATAGATTTGAGCCTTTGGGCCAGCCCCCAAAGCAGCGATGGAAGAAATTACCATGAGGACTGGAAACACAGCAGGCATTAAAAGAAATTCAAATACTCCAGTGCTGAAAACACAAGATAGGAATTAAAACAAAACTGAGCAATTACAGCCAGTCAAAGGAACAGTAATAAAGAGTACTTTTAAAGTCTTGTATTATTACGTGAAGTTTTTTCTTCCCATTAAAGTCGCATGAAGATGGAGTGACTGGGAATTTCAGCAGCAGTTCCAGCTGCCCTTTATGTCTCCTCTCAGACACACACCCAATGCCTCTTCCCTTGTTCTGGTCCTGCTGCTCATCCAAGCCCACAGTAAACCAATTCAGGGAGTTAATCTGGTATATAGAGAACTGCAAAGCATTAAAAACCTAACTGACCAATAAAATAGTTTCTTTTGGTCTAGTAGTCCTCTGAAACAGCTCATTGCAGGTAGGGAGGAGGCAGTGAGGAGGTTACCCCTCTAGCAGCAGCTACCCGTTGGACTGATTTACTGGAATATCAAAACACCCCCCTTCAATTCATGTCTATCTTGTGATGAGAGATGACTAAAAGCATTACCCCACGGCTCAGCTGACAAGGAGACATTGACAAAGCCAACACAACTCACCTGAACTGAAACCACATGCCTGTGCCCATGATGTGAATACAGTAAGGGCCTCAATTATTAAACAGATTGAACATGTTCAAGCTTTGGTCTTTTTCTCAACAGCATCTAAGCTCCTGTCAACACTCCAGCAGCATGTGTGCCTCTAGTCTTCCCTTCTTCTCCAACTCGCTAATGATGCGTTCATGGGGAAAAGCCTTTTCTACCTCAGCCAGTTCTGTGCATTCCAGAGCAACTAATGTCAATACATTTTTGAGGTATTTTAGCATGCTTTTAATTATTTTGAATAGGAATAAAAATACTGCCTTGCACAGCACCATAGAAATCACCATTTCACATTTAGCCATCAGTCCATCTAACAAACATCCCACTTTGGAGGATATCAGTACTGGACAAAGCACTTTACTACTTGCTATGACTTGGCAGAGGAAGGCAGTAAGCTCAAGAAAAACCTTTGCCATCCAGGACAGTCATTTGTTCCCATCAGGGCTGACAAAATTGGGAGAATCTCTAGATGGAGCTACTGCCTCCTCCTTTAAGTTGCCAGCAGTGATACTGAAAAAAAGTCTTTAGGGAAATGGTGTAATTAAAAGCATCGTAACTTTTTAAAAACACAGGGAGTAGCAGAGAATGCTTTCTGATCCTAGCATCCCTGGGACAGGACGGATGTCAAAGTGGAATGGCTGTCCTTGCACAGCACACTGGTGTCCCTGGAGAGCCCTGCTTCGTTCTGTTTGTCTGGAGGGAGGAAGAAAAGGGAATTACAGCTAATTGAAAACATTTTGCATAATTGGAGCTGGTAAGAGACCTATACCCATCACTCCAGGAAACTATTTGCATTCTTATAACAATTACAGCACATATAAAATTCAGAAGTTAAGCAAAGAAATAGAAATACTGATAGTAAAAGACAGATAGAACCATACACAGAAATACTGGTGGTAAAAACCATACCACCAACATTAAAAACAAACAAACCAATGCTACTTTTAAACCTCTTTTCAGACATGAGAGCACTTTTGTTGGGGATGTCAGGGGTAGGGGGAGGAGGCAAATGACAAAAAGAAGATTAACAGAAGCATGTCTTGGGAAATACTTCAATTAACATTAAGAGCAAACAGAAAGACAAAACAAATGATGCAGAACCAACTACAGGCTCCCCATATGGAGGGCAGCGAATGCCGAGTAAAAAGACAAGCCTACTTTAAACATGCTATCGATGGCTTAATTTCCTCCCAGGGAGTGAACACTACTCAAATTCATTTTTCCTTTTTTATTTTACCAGCTATTAAAAGAAAACAGTTAGCAAGAAGATAATAAGCACGCAACTATTGGATGAAGAAAAACACGTTTCTGAGGTATCGTGGAGAAATGACACAGGACTCTGTGCAAGATTTTACCAGGGGTCCTTTACAGTCAGACCGTGTTCAGGAAACATAACAGCTTTTTTATTCTCATCAGTGTTTACACCGGTGTCTTCCTAAATGTTTTGCACAATTTAAACCAACATTTTTCTTTTTAAATTATACAAGTCTAGTTCAAGCACCAGTAAATGAACATTAAGGTAACTGCTAATCTGTTCAAGGCAGTAATTCTCCTGTTTTAATTCTTACATTATTATAGCAACAGATGTTGGAGGATCCTCTCAACATTACAAAGCCTACCCAAAGTTATATTCCTTCTCGCGCACACAAGAGCACAGCCACCCAGCTGAGCCTCACCCTGCAACTCATTAAAAAATAGGTATTGAAGCATGCCCAGAGACATTGCGGTAAATTCAAGGTAAGCAGAGGTTCTCCAGGGCAGGTATCTGCAAGTTTGGAGTTGTTTTCTTCTAAACACACTTCTGAGTAGCATCCCCTGCCTTCCTTTATTCTCAATTCTGTGTTTAAAGGGCTTGTTTAAATCCAATTCAAGTAAAAGTAGCATTCCTCAGACACCACTCTGCAATCCGAAGCTCTGCCATGATTTAATCATGTGGAAGAAATAAGCTATAGTTCAAGTGTCCTTTCTTCAAGGGGAGAGAAGATGGTCCTTCAAAGGGATTGATTTGAAAGTCTGTGCCCATTTCAACTCTTCAACAGAGCTACTGTGCTCACAGGGTAATTTTAGTTTAAGATTAAAATGCAACAGAGACCAGGACTGCACTTGTTTGTTTGCCCGTCATCCAAGCTAATCTCTTTTTTTTTGCACAGCTTAAGTCCCTAGCCAGAAACCACAAGGGCTGGGTATCTCCTCTTGAAGCATCCCTGCCAGACTGGAACTGGAATCCTTTTGAAAAGGATTTTTACACCCCAAATGAGAAGAAAGATTTAGAGGCATGTGATTCCTCCCCACATTTCCCCCAGGCTCAATGCACAGCGCTGCTGGCACTTGGTAAATAAAAAGGCAAAAGGAACCATTCAGTCATTTCTATTGCTTATAGAACAAAACCCAGTGGGAAGGGAATACACAAACTGCAGAAGTAACTGCCAACAGAAAGGTTTTGCATCCAAACACAAATTCTAAGTATGCCAAGGGTAAAAAACCAAATGGCCCAACTTCCTAAGTCACCTCTTATTTACATTCCAAAGAACGTGTTACAGAACCACCACAATTAATCTTATTTTACCCCTACTTGTGACAGTAGCAAAAAGCCAGAATTAGGAGCCCAACTTGCACTGTCATCTGTGTGAGTGGATAGAACACTATTTTCAATAAACTTGAGTAAATAGTCTATGATTATCTTCCCAAAGAAACCTGATTTACCTACAAATTGGCACACTCTAGACACAAGGCTGATACACACTAAAACATTCTGCAACAGAGGTTATAAACCAGATGAAGTAGCCAAGTTACAGCACAGAAGTTCAGGATTAGAATGATCAGCCTCAGCTTTACTCTGTAGTATCCCACACTAAAAAAAATTAAATTAGGACATTTTAGTTTGCCACTGTCCTCAATTAAAAGCTGGACATGGTTTTAAAGATGCTGGGGAGAGGGAGGAGTACACTTTTTGGATATCGGGGACCCATCTCCCTCTCCATCCTACCTTTACATTTGTCCACCTCTAAACGTACATACACACACCACTGTACACGTCGGCGCTTTCTACAATCAGGGTAAACGAAATCAAGCACTTTTTTGCTGTAGAAGAACCCTCCAGTTCCTTTTTGTACACAGCAACTTTGCCAAGCAGTGACAAGACACTGCCCACTTTGAAGCTATGGTTGACTTCTAACCTTGTTCTTGGCAAAATCTGTTCAAGACTGCTCCTTATTTAAGGTATGAGTGATACAACCAGAACAGAGAGACAAGCACTCAAAACAGAAGTAGGAGCAAGCAGGGAGCTTTGTCCACCGAGTGTTTGAAAGCTCTTGTTGTGTTCCAGGAAATCTGGACCCAATGATGCGTGTTCAAGCTGAACTGCCCAGGAGGCTCTCCCTTTCTAACAGCAAAACCCCAAATCATTATTCTCGCTCCCCTTACCATGCTTTTAGCTTTGTGGTCGTGTCCTCACAGAAAAATGTTATCGCAACAGATGACCGTAGCGTCCAGAAACACTGTTCATGTAGCCAGTATGCTGCTAATCAACAGCCAGAGCAGATGGAATGCAAATCACCCAGCAAGAGGAGACCAGGAGGCTGTCACCATCCTGCTCTGAAAATGTAAATGAGCTATTATCAATTAGGAGATAAATTCAGACAGAATTTTGGTGAAAGGCAAAACTTCAAGGTGTTCACAGGGATATCAACCTGCTACGTTTAAAAAAATCCACCATGTTTGCAAGGCTATTCTGTGCTGTTCTATCTGTTAGCAATGTGTCAGCACAAGTTGTTGTCCTGATTTTATTTTCTGCAAATATTTTAATTTAAGCTTTGGGCAAATTAATCCATTAACTACAAAGACAGTGAGGATGGCCTTAACATTATTTTCTTTTCACCCAAAGTATTTTTTTGCTTGGCCAATATTTTGGAGGCTGGAATTGGCTCTTCTTCAACAGCAGAAGACAGGAGGAGTGGAAGAAGCATCACCCAGAAGTCAAATGGAAATTAAGTTTTGCTATAGCCATGTTGGTCTATACCAGCAAGCCACAAAGAACCAACTTCACTAGGTTCTGGGGACTTCTTTGAAGAATATTCACACAGGAGAAGCACTGAAGCTGCCTCAGTTCATTCACTCAATTGATTCACCAACTGTTTTGAAACATGAATAAATATGTAAGTGGCTACTCTGCTCTAAATAGTGACATTCAGTGAATCTAACCAGAGAGCCTGGACCTCCAGACCCTACATTTAGCTCTCAGTGCCCCTCCCTTGGGAACTGAATAGCAATCAGGTATATAATGCAGAGATGGCTGCTTTTTTTCTTCTCATTTAAGGTGGAAAATAAGGGTGATGGGCCACAGAGATAGGATGGGAAAAAAATAATTAAATCCTTAAACCCAGAAAAAATATCTAAACATGCTTAAAGAACTGCTTTAAGCAAAAGAAATAATTAGAAAATAGGGAGAAGGAATAAAAGAAAAATTAAACTGTCTGCAATGGCAGAAAACACAAAGCAGATGATGTATTTCCTATGTGATAGCTTAAACAAGTCCCAAGACACATCTCCTAAGTCCATCAAACACCAGATTTACATAAAATTATTAATTCATTACAGCCGTGAAAGAAAAGAGGGATGGGTGAGGAGGGACAGGATGGAATGAATGAAGTGAAAATTCAAGCCAGAGACACAAGCAGAATGTCCATATCCACGCACATAGAGTTTCCTGAACTAGAGGGACAACTAACCCAAAGAAATTTCTCAAACTAAAGCATGTACACACAGTAGTAATAACAGTTGTATGCTTGCACTCTGCGGCAATGCAAAGGGAAGCCTGCTGATGCTGCACTTGTTCCCACTACTGACAAGAACTGTTTGCTTCTGGTTTGGTCTCCATCACCCCGAATTAGAAATATGGCCTCTAATCCTGCTAAATGTGCCCAAGGACCGCCGGGTCTCAGCTACCTCTTTTGACCCACCAGAGTCAACTCAGCTTTTCATGAAACTTCTTGTCATACCCCTGAAACAATGGTAACTTTTAACCCAAAAGTAATCCAAAAGATTAAAGCCTCCTGCAAGCTCACATATAACACGCAAATTAATTTTCAGGTTTCTTTGCTGTTTCATCACTCGATTCACACGCACGCTCTGAAACTGCAATTCCATAGCTATCAATCTCCCTTAGGAAACAGCGTTATCATGGCAATCCCACAACACAACACAACTGGTCTTACAGACGGTGGCACTATTTTTAAAGCAGAACACGGATGTATTTTCCTCTCCTTTGCCAAACAAGGATATGAAGTGTGCCACATGGCAGGTAGCATGCAGATGACAAAACATTCAGAATTCAGCAGAAATACAAGATGGGGCTGCCAGAAAGATGCTAACAACTCTTTGCTAAAAAAACTGCTGATACCTGCTGCAACAAAAGCTTTGGCATATCTTTGCTCTCCAGGGATGATAACTTCCACAGTTGTAATCTTGAATTCAGTTGAATAAGGGAGAACTGCATTTAAGACCAAAGGAGTGTCCTAGGTCTTGGAGGCAAACTCACCCAAGCCTCTGTTGATGTGTCTCTCAATCTCTCTGATGCAGAAAGAGGTTACCACGTATTTTGCGACTATTACAAGAGGAACTGCTGACACAAAGGCAATAGCCTGCACTGGAGGCAATGATAGCATGATTTCCATAATGGATAGACTCAGACAGCACACACAGTTCATTTGGGGAAAAGAGTCCAACTTTGGGGCTCAACTGACAAGCGTGCGCAGGTTGTCACAGACACCTAACGCTGGACACCAGCAGAAGCAAGTCTGACAAAATCCTCTGGGATGAAATCCAAGTCTTCATACAGACAAGGGGTCTAAATAACATTTCAAATTTGTAGCCAGGACCGAGCTGAGCATTTGCTATGATCACCCTATCATCTGAAAGGTCCACTTGGTGCTCATGCACTCAACGGTTATAAAGGAAATATACTCATGAGGTCTGCAGGCTTTGAATTGCATGACTACAAGAGAACACGGGAACACAAGGTATTGATGGCAAAATAAAATGTAAATACATTTAAAGTGAACTGTAGTAATTTATTTGGGAAAAAAAAAAAGCCTTTCCTTTCCAAGGGCTGCGTGGGTACCTGTCCTTACACGGAGACAAGCCGTGCCTCACCCAGAAGCAGAGTCCTGTGCTGGCAGCGACCATCAAGTACACAGCTCCACTGACACAGCATCAATTACACCGGGCCATTGCGAGGGACACGAGAACATGCACAAGGCACAAAACACAACTACACACAGGCAGCCGCTACACAAAAAGTCACTGATCGTTAAATCAATCCTGCTTTTTAAGAACAAGCTTAGAAAGACCAATCTGAGTGGCTGCTGCTGAACTGATGGATCTGTTTGCTTCTGTGTTTGTTGTAGAACAGCAAATGTAGGAAATGGATAACAAGTGGCATTTTATGAGAAAGTATCTTTGCAGTGAACCATAAAGAATGTTATCATTTTCATTTCAAAATGCAAAAGCAAAGCCATGATCTAGCATGTATTATCAGCATGTTATTTAATACTACTAAAAAAATCATCTGTGTGTGCCTCTTTGGATACCCACAAACTATATATCTCTTTTCATGAGCAGCTCTTTTAGCACTGAAGGATGGAAAAGAAACTCATTCCCTGCAAATGTAGCTCAAATACATGCCATCTCTACAACTAGCAACAAAGATTTAACAGCACACGTGCATGTCTTCAAAATATTCACAAAAAGTTTCAAGTAGGCTGTGGAGGTTTGCAGCTGGACTGCAGGCCTCAATAATATTTTTGACCTTGTCGATTTGAAACCGTGCCCAGGAAAATGAGAGATAAACAAGTACAAGGACGAACATGCAACCACAAGATAGGGATGTTGTCCTAACCATGAGCAGGAGTATGCAAAAGCTATTAACCAATAGGCAGTATGCTGGTAATATGCTTAGCCAATAAATGAAGTACACAATATGTAACCTTAGGGATAAAAAGGACTGTCTGCAAGAAATAAATGGCAACGCTTGGATTACATTAGTCCGTGTACATGTTGTCCACTGATCTCCCGCAAGTGGCGCCCGAACAGGGACCCTCTTGTTGTTGCTTCGCAAAAGCGTATGAAGACAGCTGGAAGGAGAGGGTAGCAGGAAAGCCGACCGAAAGTAGCCGTTGCCCCGACGGCTGAAAAGAACGCGCGCGTACTGTTTGGAATCTCGCCCTGATCAGGTGAGCGGTCGGGGCGGAGATGGGGAATACGCTTGGCAAAGAAGAGCAGGCAGTAGTTAAGCTCCTCCAACATATCCTTTCTGAGAAAGGGTTATCTTATGAT